>PVIW01000039.1:737211-797058 GCA_004026585.1 Noctilio leporinus | reverse complement strand
GTCTAGTACAGTGAAATTATCATTGTTTACCCATGTACATTCCAGTCCACTCTCTTTGGCTGCCAGGTTACATTGATGTCATGCAAATCATTCTCATTATATTAACAATGGCTAAATTTTTTTCTGGACAGATCTTTTATATGCAACAAAATTGATAAAATAAAAAAGAATAGACAAATCCACACTAATAATGAGAGGTGAAATGTTCTCAATATCCAGTAGAACAGAAAGTTAAAAAGATATAAATGGATAGAAATTTAGGTAACAAATTTGAGTTTATTGAAATATATAGAATATTGCTTTCACCAACCACATAATACATATTTAAGCTACATATGAAATATATCCCAAACTAACCATGTACTATATTATAAAAAAATCCTTAATAATTTTACAGGATTGACTTCACTCAAAGTAATTACAATGCCAATAGAGAAATTAAACTGGTAGTTAATGAGAGAAAACTAAAAAATTATCACTGATTGCAATTAAACAGCAAGTTTTCTAAATAACACATATCAAAAAGAATCACAAATAAAGTAGAGAATATTTTAAATAAATGATAATAAAATATCATATTTTCTAACTTGTGGAATGCAGTGAGGATATTTAAACTAAAATTATAGCCTCTGAAAAATATATTTAGGAAAAAAGTTGAAAACCAATAATCTATTATTTCACATTAATTTAAGAAAAGGAAAGGAAAATATAAAGAAGAAACTAATAAAAATAATAGAAAAATCAGTGTACTAGAAATACTAAAATACAATATACAACAAAGCCAAAAGTTGGTCTTTGAAAGAGGAATAAAGTTAGTAAGTATTATTATATCCTCATTTAAACTCACATATTTCAAAGCTCAGAAGAGTCTAGGTTATCAGGTAAAGAAATTAATAAAAATTTAGGACTGTTTGTTATGATACAATTTAAAAGATGTTTATGTGTGACACTGTAAAAAATAAGTATTTTAGCAGATAGATTTGCATGCAAAATGTTTTGAGGTGAAATTTATGTGTCATACCTCTAATGTAAAGTAGTAAAAATTTCTTCTGTCCCTACTTCTTGTTTCTGAACAGCCAAAGACTAGTAGGAAACTTATCAATTATATTGATTGAACTTATTTTTAAATCATGCTATTTAAATTCACTTTCACCCTTATTGCTTGGAAATCCTGTGCCATTCATATTGAATAACTCCCAGGAGGACTGGGCTACCCATTTCCATATCCATCCACATATATTCATGAAATGTCCTTGAATTCTAATTGCCTAATAAGTACACATCATCTAACTGTGATAACTGAAGTTAAATTATATATATATATTTTTTTAATTTTTGGTTTTTGTTGATCATAGTGATCAACAAAAAGTTGTTTTTGTTGAAAACAGTGATTATTGTCTTTTTCAGTGCCATCTCTCTAGTACCTTCAACAGTGTTGGGAACAAAATAAACACTTAAATACTTACTAAAAGGTTTATGGGGGGTTAGTTTTTTTTTTTTTTTTGTTTTTGTTTTTTTTTTGGCAGGTGTTATACAGAGATATAATTTTGGGGGGTAGCATCCTGAGGGGGTTAGTTTTTTATTACTGTGGGTCAAGTTATCAAAGCACACTTTTTCCTGAAAACTAAACCATAGTATAAAGTATTAAAACTATCTTCTAAAATTCAAAAAAAAGCTCATAAAAGAGAAAAAGACTGCTGAACTAACTACAAGGAAAATAAGAGACACAGATAACCAAAACACTGAAACAACTTTTCTGACAAATTTGCAGATCCCTGAAAACTGAAGGCTCAGTTTGGCTATCTCATCAGGTGAGATAAAACTCAGTGGGAACCCCAAAATAAGGAGTGTATAGGAAAATCTCTTTCTTGCTATGCAGGATTTTCAAAGTGCTAAATACCAGAGGTAAGAGTGAACTAGAGGTAAACACACAAACTACATACACACAATGGATTATAAGAAAGATTATCTTGGCACCAAATGAAGTCGGGTGAAATTATTCTAGCACCATTTTTTAAAACTATCTTTTCCCATTAAAGTGCCTATGCTCTTTTGACAAGGACCAATTGGCTATATTTATGTGTGTCGATTTCTGGGCTCTGTATTCTGTTCCATTGATCTATGTGTCTGTTGCTTTGCCAGCATAACTTTGTCTTGATTGTTGTAACTTAATAGTCTTAAAATTGGGTACAGTAAGTCCTCCAATTTTGTTATTCTTCAGTTGTGTTGCCAGTCTTGGTCTTCTGCATCGCTATATAAATTTTAAGTCAGTTTTTCAATAAATACAAAATAACTTCTTGGGCTTTCGATTGAGTTGCATTGAATCTATAGAACAGTTTGGAAAGAACTGACATTTTAACAATATTGATTTTTCTTATTATGAACATGAAGTACTTTTTATCTAACATACTATGAATTGCAGTTTCACAAAGAGGAGACCAGAAGAGAGGCAGATAAAGAGAAGGAAAGAAGGGGGAGGAAAGGAAAAAAAGGAAGAAAAAAAGAAAGAAAGAAAAAGAAAGGGGAGGGAAAATGGAGATGAGAAAAGGAGAGGGAAATATTAAAGTTATATTTTGAGAGGTATGGGATAAGAATTTCCTTTAATTAATGAAAAGCACCAATCCAGCCCTTATTGATGTGGTTCAGTGTGTTGGGCATTTTCCTACAAACTGAAAGGTCACCAGTTCAATCCCTGGTCAGGGCACATGCACATGCGTGGTTTGTGGGCCAGTCCCTGGTTGGGTTCATGCAGAAAGAAACTGATTGATGTTTCTCTTGCACATTGATGTTTCTCTCCCTTTCTTTCTCCCCTCCCTTTTCCCCTTTCCCTAGAAATAAATAAGTAAAATCCTTTTATAAAAAATAAGAAAGCCCTGGCTGGTAGCACAGTGGATAAGGCGCCAGCCTGCGAACCCAAAGGTCGCAGGTTCGATTCCCCAGCCAGGGCACATAACAAGGTTGCAAACCAGATCTCCAGTCAGGTCCGTGGCTGGAGGCAGGTGAAACACAACCATACATTGAAAAAATAAATAAATAAATAAAATAAGAAAAACACTAATCCACAGATTCTTATAAACAAACACTAGCAAGATTTTTTTAAAAACCAATAATCTTAGATGCATTGCAGTAAAACCTCCAAACACCAAAGGCAATGGAAAGATTTTTAAACAACCAGACAATACTTCTTGATAGCATGGAAAATAGTGATAACTAAACAGAAGGATAATACTTCAAAGAGTATCAGTACAAACTGCAAGGGAGTAAAACCAAATCTGCAGTGGAATTAAAGATTTCTTGACCCCCAGTTAAAATATTTTTAAAGATTATATGTGAAATTAAGTCATTTTCTGATGGAATAAACTAAGATTGTCACTCAAAGATTCCACTAAGGAAAATTCTAAAGAACACATTGTAGGCACAGGAAAATGATACCACATAGAAAAATTGAACTTCAAGAAAAACTACAGACCAAAAGGCTAGTAAAGATATGAGTTAAGTTTTTTAAAAAACTTAAAAAGATAGTACTTAGTGTCCCTCATTTTTAATATTGATTTTAATCAACTACTAAGTACCAAATAAATCTCACAGTGACTTACAAAATATACATAGAAAAAATTACAGTACCTTCTTGGGAGTTATTAAGGAAAATCTATGTATTTGGAGAGATGCTTGATGTTTATAATTAGAAAACTCAATATTTAAAAAATATCAGGTTTTCTCAAATTAATTGTAAATGCCTTACTACTCTCAGGTCCCAAAAGGCATTTATATGAAACATAAATTTGCTTCTAATAGGTATTCTAATATGTATATTAAGATGAAGGTAAAAAATTACCAAGAAATAATATAATTAGATTTTTACCTCATTGAAATTATAAGAGATGCATTAAAGACAAGCCATTAAAAATGTCTATAAGATTATAAAAATAAATGTGAGGCAATATATGAAATCATTACCTGGGCATAAACCATAATATAAAAAAGTTAACTCTGAAACATTAAACCTAAAAAAATTTGTTTATGAAAATCACCAAATAGAAACTAAAAACAAAAGACACATGGAGTGAAGTTATTTACACTAAATGAAATCGCAAAAGAAGCAGATCTGAAATATATGAAGACTTATACAAATAAATAAATAGCCAAAAGACTTGAACAGGCACTTCACAGAAGATGGTATTCAAATGGCCAATACTTAATAATGTGTTCAATTTTATTACTAATTGTGTCAATATAAATTGAAATAAAAGTCTGAAAATTCTCAGACACTGATAATATATGTGCACATCAGCATAACCACCATGGAAGAAAATACAGCACTAACGAGCAAAGTTTAAGATTCACATTCCTTAAGTCCTATTAGTTTTGTTTTCATAATAATATTTTTTAAATAGTCTATTTATTCCTATCACTGTTGTACATAGGAAGAGAACCTAAAGGAACAGACACATATGTACCCAGAGACAGTTACAAAAATTTCCATTGCATCATGCTTAGAATACCAAATACTACAAAAAACCCAAATAGCCACTGACAAAAATTTATAAATAAACTGTGCTCTACTCAACAAAGAAATATTATGCATCAGTGCAAAAGAATGAGCTGCAACTGCATTCAACAAAATACATGAATCTCACAGGCATAATGTTAAATTAAAGAAATAAACAATATGGATGTGTATATATATTTAGCTCCAATGATATGTAGTTCAAGAACTATCAAAACTACAGCATATTGTTTAAGAATGTTTAAATAGTTGTAAGTAGTATTTTAAAAAAGAAGAATATGGGTTCTGGTCTAGGTGGCGGCATAAGTAAATGAGGTGCTCAAATCCTCCCTCAATCACATCAAAATTACAAATAAACAACAGAATAACCATCATTCAAAACTATCTAAAATCTAGCTGAGCAGAAGTCCTGCAATTAACAATATAAAGAAACCACATTGACACTGGTAGTGGGGGCAGGGACCTGTTACCAAACTAATCCCATACCCATACGTGGCAGATAAAAATCTGGGATACCTTGATTTAGAGGTCACCCCTGAGGAGTGAGGCATCCCAGCCCCCACCGGGCCTTCCAGCCCAGGGTTCCAGTGCTGGGAAGTGAAGCCCCTAAATATCTCACTGTAAAAGCCAGGATTGAGGCTGAGGGAAATAGAAGGCTCTGAGCCCCAGGCAGTTCCTCCTAAAGGTCCCCTGCATGTATTTACTTAAATTTATTCACTCTAAGGTCCAGCTCTGGGGCTGCAGCTCAAAAGGCACCAGGACAAATGGGGAGGAACTGAATTGTCTGGCATCAGGGGGAAAGCTGGAGAGGCAGCTTTCTCCAAGACAGAAGAGCTGGCAGAGGCCATTGTTTCTCCCCAGAAGAGCAGCAGGTAGGCTCCATATCTGAGTCCCATCACCCTGACTAACACAGTTCACTCAGCCCTGGTGATTCCCTGAGACCCACCCCACCCAAATGTCCTACCTAACCCAAGCCATCTCTAGTGGTTTTTTCATACAAACTGCCTGTCTTGGCTAATCTTCAGACTTACCTAAAATACCTCCCAAGGTGAGGGAAATAAAGGAACAAATAAACAAATGGGACTACATCAAACTGAAAAGTTTCTGCTCAGCCAAAGAAAACATCAAGAAAATAAAAAGGGAACCAACCTTATGGAAAAACATATTCGCTAATGACACCTCAGACAACAGTTTGATCTCCAAAAAATATAAAGAGCTAATATAACTCAACACCACAGAGACAGACAGCCTAATTAAAAAATGGGCAAAGGACCTGAACAGACACTTCTCCAAGGAAGACATACAAAGGGCCCACAGGTACATGAAAGAATGCTTAACATCGCTAGCCATCAGAGAGATGCAAATTAAAACTACAAAAAGATACCACCTCAAACCCATCAGAATGGCCATCATTAACAAATCAACAAACAAGTGCTGGTGAGGATGTGGGGAAAGGGGAAATCTAGTGAACTGTTGGTGGGAATATGGAGTGATGCAGCCACTATGGAAAACAGTACAGAATTTCCTCAAAAAACTAAGAATAGAATTGCCTTATGATCCAGTGATTCCACTGCTAGGATTATACCCAAAGACACCTGAAACACCAATTCAGAAGAACCTACACACTCTTATGTTCATAGCAGCGCTATTTATAATAGTCAAGTGCTGGAAATAGCCTAAGTGCCCTTCAGTGGATAAATGGATCAAAAAACTTTGGTACATTTACACAATGGAGCTCTATGCAGCAGAAAGAAAGAGAGAACTCCTACCATTTGCAATAGCTGGGATGGAACTGGAGAATATCATGCTTAGTGAGATAAGCCAGGTAGCAAAAATTAAATACTATATATTCTCACTTAATACAGGAGACTAATGAACAAACAAACAAGCAAACAAAACAGAACTAGAGACATGAATACAAGGAACACACTTTCAGTGTGTAGAGGGGAGGGTTGGGGGTGGGGGAGAAGGAGGAAAGGAAGGGGAACAATTTAGTCAAGGAACTAGCATAGATGACCCATGGACACAAACACCACATGGGATTGACTGCGGGGGGATAAGAAGGGTGGGGAAGGGGAGACCAGAGGGGGAAAAATGAGATGAATGTAATATAACAACAATAAAAAATTAATTAATGAAACAAAACAAAACAACAACAAAAACTCTCAAACAAGCAGCATTTGGCCTGAGTGTGCTGCGTATCTCTCGCTAGGTGGCCCCAGACCAGGCACTAGCTGCCTGGGCACCTCCAGGCTCAGCACAAGCAGCAGCCACCTGCAGATTAATTTGTAGCTCATGCAGGATGACCCCAAGGAAAGCACAAGCAGAGCAGAAACATATTCATATGCATAGCAAACATTTTGGAAGTTGCTAGAAGAGAGGGAGGAATGGGGGAATGGGGGACCAGGTGACAAAAATGAAGGGATCAAGAAATACAATTTGGTAGTTACAGAATACTCATGGGGATGTAAAGTATAGCATCGGACCTATGGGCAATAATATTATAAATATGTACAGTGGCAGGTGAGTACTAGAGTTATCAGGGTGATCACCTTGTAAGTTATATAATGTATGATAAGTGGGTTGTACACATGAACCTAATACCATATTGTATGTCAACTGTAACTGAAGAACAACAACAAGAATATTTAAAATGAAAAACACATTTTTCTAAGTGAAATAAGTCAGACACAGAAAGGCAAATATATGATTCTAACCACAGGAAGTATTTAAAATAGACAAAAGTCATAGAGACAGAAAGAATAGTCATTACTAGGAACTGAGGAGAGTGGGAATAAGAGTTATTGTTTAATGGGTACAGAGACTTTGGAATAACAAAAAAGTTCTGGAAATAGATAGTGGTGATGTCTGCACAATCTTGTGAATGTACCAAATGTCAAATTTTATGCATTTTTTTTACTATAATAAAAACACCAAAAAAGCAAAAAGATAGTACTTAACTGCCTACTTAAGACAGGGCCTAGCATGTAATGATCAGTAAGAATAACTCATTGTTTTACCATTATTTAGGATGGAAAAGTAACTTGAATTTTTCATGTGAAGTTAGATTATTAATATCTGTCTTAAGGAATGAAGAAATGTTATAAATGTTTACTGTATATTTCAAATGTATTTTCTATATATAATTGAATATTTAAATTTAATAAAAAATAAATACACATGTAAAAATAAAAATAAAACAAAAGATAAGAAAATAAAAATGAGGAGAAAAACTAGAAATCTTTGGAGGAAAAGAGTGACTTATAACTGGAAAAGAGAACAGGAGGACCCCTAGCCTGGCAGGTAAAGTTCTTTCTTAAAGTGAATGTTTTGTTCATTAAACTATTCATATGTATTTTATTTGTTTTTGTATTTTATATAGATTTTACAATTAAAAAGAAAGGTTAAAGTGAACTGACTGTTTTTCCCTTTTAAATTAAAATATTTTTCTACACCTCTGTACATTTTATAATGAAAAGAAAAAAATAGGACCTGGGGAGGTAGGAGTTGATTCTACTTGTGTACTGAACTTTTCAATAAAAACTTCAGGATGAATAATTAGCTTTCTCACTTCATGCCTTAAAATCTGTTTTTCCCCTTGTTATACTATCTTCTCTCAAGTAAACCTTGCCTGGTCTAACTTTCCTTTCTTGGCTCACTTCTTTACATACTCTCATTCTTTAGGGACCTGTCATGACCCTTTTCTTTATTTCCTTTTTCTGATAATCTTTAAAATATAATCCACAATGTCCACTTGCATTTCTTTCCCATCTGGCCACTTGTTAAGCCTCCACCATCTGGTTTCTGCCATTACCATTCAACTGGAAGTTCACAACTCCTCTGAAAGCCATATTCAATAATTATATTTGTTATCCTATACTGAGTTTTCTGCTGGGTTATGTTTGTTTTACTGTATTTGAAAAGCAAAAAATAAACCTTGAAATGCAAACATAGGCTAGTATCACAATAAAAGATAAGAGAAATGCAAGTGAACATACTGTGGCAGTGGGCAAAGAGTAATAATGTGTATTAATTAGATGAAAATAGGGTTTAAAGTGAGACAAAAATATGGAAGGGAGATAAAATACTTAGGGAAATAAGAGGGCTTGAGAAAAGAATGGAGGGAAAAAGCAGAGGAAGACTCAGTATTAAGAAGCATATGCCAAAGTCAGGTTTCTTTCACATATTTTGCTTCATATAATTCTCACTATAACCTGTGGTGGAAGTATCACTACTCCCACTTTATATAAAATGAAACTAAGGCTCAGAGAGGTTAAACATTTTGTCAAGATAAAAATAGAAAAGCATAAGGATCCCCAAGCCCATAATCTTAGTGTCAGTTTTCTCTAATGTAGATATATGAAAACATATTCAACATCACTAGCCATCAGAGAGAAATGCAAATTAAAATCACAATGACATACCACCTCACACCTGCCAAAATGACTATGACTAATAAATCAACAAACAACATGTGCTACCAGGATGTGGAGAAAAGGGAACCCTCGTGCATTCTTGGTGGGAATGCCAAGTGGTGCACCCACCATGGAAGACAGTATGAAGTTTTCTAAAAACTTAAAATGTAAACTGCCTTTTGACCCAGCAATTTCACTGTTGGGAATATATCCTAGGAAACTTGAAACACCAATTCAAAAGAATATATGAACTCCTATGTTCATAGCAGCATTATTTACAACAGCCACGACTTGGAAACAAACTAAGTGCCCATCAGTAGATGAATGGATCAAACAACTGTAAAACATTTACACAGTGGAATACTACACAGCAGTAAAAAAGAAGGAATTCTTACTTTTTGTGACAGTATGGGTAGAACTGGAGACAGTTATGCTAAGTGAAATAAGGCAGTTGGTAAAAGACAAATACCATATGATCTCATTTATAACTCAAAGCACAGAAACATGGAAGAGACTGACAGCTGTCAGGAGGAGAGGGGGTGGGGCTTGTAGAAAGAAAGTGAAGGGAATATAGAACATATATGCATGAACCATGGACATGAACAAGGATGTAGGGATTGACTGTGGGAAAGGGAGTAGGCTGGGGGAAGGGGGGCAAAGAGGAAAACTAGAACAATTGTAAAATAGCATAAAAATGAAAAAAAATTAACTTTCAAGAAAAGAAAAAGGTGAAGAAGGACAGACAGATCAGAGGAAAGCACTGGCAGCTACATTGCTTCAATTATTTTCACCTTTGCTTCACTTAATCCACCTGCCACAATGTCTTTCACATAGTAAGTGTTCAGTAATCTATGAATAAAATTTGTTGAGGTCACAACAATTAATAACATATTATGCATTATTTATTTAATTAGTTATTACTTGGTAAAGACTTATTAAATGCCCACTATATGCCAGATAGTTAACAACTTAAAGGATTTCATTTCATAAGGAATGTGACTGTTAACTGAAATAGTCTGGTACTGGCATAAGAACAGACAAATAGATCAATGGAACAAAATAGAGAGCCCAGAAAAAAAAACCAGGTCTCTATGGGCTCTCTATTCTGTAGGAATGGTCAATTAATGGTCAATTAATATTCAACAAAGGGGGAAGGAGCATAAAATGGAGTGAAAATAGTCTCTTCAACAAGAGGTATTGGGAGAACTGGACAGGGACATGAAAAAAATGAAACTAGACCACCAACTTACACCATAAACCAAAATAAGCTCAAGATAGATTTTAAAAAATTAAACATATGCTATGCCACCATAAAAGTCCTAGAGGAAAACATAGGCAGTAAAATTGTGGATGTCCCATGCAACAATATTTTCAATGATATCTCTCCTAGGGCAAGGGAAATAAAGGAACAAATAAACAAAATGGGACTACATCAAATTAAAGTTTCTATTCATCTAAAGAAAACATAAACAAAATGAGAGGGGAACCAACCACATGGGAAAAATATTTGCCATTGATACCTCAGACCAGGGTTTGACCTCCAAAACATATAAAGAACTTATGCAACTCAACACCAGAAAGACAGGCAACCCAACTAAAAAATGGGCAAAGGACCTGAGCAGACACTTTTCCAAGGAGGATATACAAAGAGCCCGCAGTCACATGAAAGAAAGCTCATCATCCCAGTCATCAGAAAGATGCAAATTAAAACCACAATGAGATACCACCTCATACCTGTCAGAATGGCAATCACTGACAAATCAACAAACAAGTGCTGGTGAGGATGTGGGGAAAAGGGAACCCTGGTGGTGCATTGTTGGTGGGAATGCAGATTGGTGCAGCCACTATGGAAAACAGTATGGAATTTCCTCAAAAAACTGAAAGTGGGACTGTCTTTTGACCCAGCGATTCCACTGCTAGGATTATACCTGAAGAACCCTGCAACACTAATTCAGAAGAACCTATTCAGCCCAACATTCAAAGCAGCACTATTTACAATAGCCAAGTGCTGGAAACAGTCTAAGTGCCCATCAGTGGATGAATGGTTCAAAAAATTGTCATTCATTTACACAATGGAATATTACACAGAAGAAAGAAAAACTCCTACCATTTGCAACAGCATGGATGGAACTGGAGAGTATTAGACTTAGTGAAATAAGCCAATGGCAATAGATAAATAACATATAATCTCACCTAATATAAGAAACTAATGAACAAAACAAACAAAGGAGCAAAATAGAACAAGAGGCATGGAAACAAAGAACAGACTAACAGTGACCAGAACTGAAAGGGTGGGGGAGAAAGGAGGCAAAGATGGGGAAGAGTTTAATCAAGAAACTAGTATAAATGTCTCCATGGACATAGACAACATATGGGGATTAACTGTGGGAGAAGAGATAGGGTGGGTGGGGCAAGGAAGAGTAATGGAAGAAAAATGGGACAAATGTAATACAACAACAATAAATTAATTTTTTAAGAAAAGAAAGAAAAGAAAAACATTACATCCTGTGAAATGAGAAAATAACATGAGAAATGAACTTTTGCTAAATATAAGTAGTTCCACCCCCACTAGAAATACTACGGACCATGTGATGAAGTGTTAAAATACAATTCAGGCCCTGGTTGGTGTGGCTCAGTGGATTGAGTGCCAGCCTTCAAACCCGAGTGTCACTGGTTCAATTCCCAGTCAGGGCACATAACCAGGTTGCAAGCCAGGTATCCAGCCAGGTCCTCAGATTGGGGCAGATGAAAGGTAACCATATATTGATATTTCTCTCCCTTTCTTCCTCCCTCCCTTCCCCTCTGTCTAAAAATAATGAATACACTCTTTTAAAAAATAAAATAAAATGCAAATCATTTCTCTGTTTTATTTTGTGATTTTAGGAATAGGGCATTCAATAAGGAGGAAGAATATTTAAGATTTTTCTGGGAAACAGACGTATACTTCTCAGAAGAGACTCAGTGGCTATGGTGTATCCTTATATGGGTTTTCTGTTTCCAATATTGGCTGCATGGGGTGCATTGTTTAGTATGCTAATATACTACCATTATTGTATAATGAGGTTATACAAGAATGATAGTACACCATTACTGCAAAATGAGATTAGTCACCATGTTGAATTGAGCTGGTCTTCTGCCAGTTCTAAGCCATAAATCCATTGGGGGTTGGTCTTACTATTTCCTTGATAGCCCTTGTAGCCCTTATCAGTTACAGCTTTTTTGCCACATACCCTATCTCAGTGACACATGCAGGGTTTCATTCTTAAGGAAGAGAAACCATCCCTTTACATATGTAGAAAACTTCAGTGAAAACCCATGAATGATAGAATCTTCCTAAAGAGCTTAGTTATACACAGCAAAGATTTTTTATGACTCTGAGGAGAAATCTGAGGTAAACGAGAAGAGCAAAAGAAAGTTATTCATAAAAAAATATCAGACAAATTCCAATCAGGGGCATTCTACAAAATGTAACCAATATACCTCAAAACTGTCAAGGTCATCAAAATAAGGAACGTCTAAGAAACCCTTAGAGCCAAGAAGAGCTTTAGGAACTAGGATGACTAAATTGAATGTGGAGTACTGGATAGCACACTGGAGGGCAAGGGCTAAGGAAATCTGAAGAAACGATGGACTTTAGGTAATAATAATGTCTCGATATGGATTCACTAATGGTAACAAATGTGCCATATTAATGTATTAATAATAAGGGAAACTGGTTGCCAAGGATATGGGAACTTTCTTTGATATCTCCTAATTTTCTATGAATCTAAACTTGTTCTAAACATTAAAGTCACTCTTTTTAAATATACTATTTGTATTTAACTTATCTTAAGTGAAATTAAGAACATGGAAACCCTTTATAAATCTAAAAGTTAAGTTATGATTAAGATGAACTTGTTTAGGGATAGCAAAAATAGGAAGAAAAATATGCATAGAGGTAACAGAGGAAGAAGGTTTAGTTTAGTAGAGGTCATGAAGGTAAAAATATGATGGAGAATTTCTTTTATAAATCATGCCTCATTGAAAAGTAAAATATAAATTTGAAGAACAATAGAGTTACTTACTGTTTAGGATTATCTTTGCACTGCTACACTATTCCATTTATAGGAAAATCAGGGGTATTAAAAACAGAGCCCTTTTCCACCCAGTCAATTGCTTTCTAAATTACATGAGTTATTATGTAAAATGGACTTAATCTTTTATCATCCGTTTGAGATATTACCATTCATTTGAGACTACAGGAGTTATTACATATCTAAAGTGACATTTTTATCTTCAATAAATTCTAATTCAGTTTATATATTAACTGGAGAAACAATTTTAGTGTGCTTAATCAAAATACTTTATGGCTCTTTTATTTCATGCCAGTTATAGTATAGTCCTTTAACAAAAACAATAATTAAAGTATTCATTTGAATAACCATAATGATACTTTTTAGTCCCTTTAAGGGAATCTGTCCAATGGATCAAACCTGTTTGTCAATTCATACTCCCCAAAAGTATCATCATAAATTGATGGTTTAATTATTTTCTTAATTTCCCATTTACTTAGAACTTCTCTAAAGGTACCATTTGGCAACTTGAATTTAAATAACTCATATTTATCACCATCCCTATAAAACAAATTTTTGTAGCCCAACAATAATTTGGTTTTAACATAACTGACAAACTTGTAAGTAATTACAATTAGTCTGTTATTTTATAACATAAACTGTTGAAAAGAGAGGGTACACCTTTCCATTGTTATAATACCATTTGTAAATTTTTTTGTAAAATAAAATACTATATTTGGTTTAATTATATAAGCCTTTATATGCAGTGCTGGTACATAAGATTTATTTCCATCTATGGAATATTTTTGGTTAAAATTCAGATTTTTTTATAGTTCCATATGCCCCTTTTGTAATAAATTCCTCATTTAAGATGTATAACCTTCCCAACATCATTGACTATGTGTTTAATGAGCTTACATTACTGAATATATGTTTAAGTCTATCTCATTTTTATTGTCTTTACTTCTGTGACCATATGAGCACATAAGAGGTTTCTGCCTCTAAACTACCAAGCTCCTGTGAGCAAAGATTTAAGGCAAAACTTTATCTATAGTTGTATGTTTATAATACTCTTTAAATTCTACACACACACACACACACACACATACAGTTGGTTTAAATCTCCTCAAATTTATTTTTACAATTTTTACATTTTTCGTTGAAAACAATTTTTACTCTATAAATGGAAACTACATATTTGACTCATATTCTCATCCTATTAGAGAAGGTAAACCACCATTCTCTCACCTTCAGCAATCCAAATCCTTTAAACTTTGAACCATCTATTAACCAGAATAAATGGTTGTAGTTATTAAACATGGAAAAAACATATTTAATTTCTCTCATATGTTTTTAGTGTTTTAATAAGCCAAATAATTTTCATGTTAGTACACATACTACTAGATGATTTTAAACATAGAAACGGCATACACTAATTTTCAACTCTTAATCTCTTGACTACTAATATCACTTAGGGATACAAATTAAGTTTCAAAAGGAACAAGTCTTAATTAATTTAGTCACACTTTAAGGCAATCCTTTCTAGAGGTTTTCCCAGAGGATTTCAGGTTGTATGGCTGAGATATTTACTTTAAAAACATGTTTTGAATGCCCCTGTCCAGAGTCTATGCTTGATTTTGACAAATACTAGTTTTCAAGTAATTTCAGTGTTCATGTCTAGCCACTTTCCTTCAAATTTGGAATGCTTTTAGGATGTCTGAGACCAATAATCTTTTAAACTTTAAATATAGGTCTTAGCTATTCTACAGTGCATTAATCACTCACTTGAAATATTTTAACACATGAGAAAATAATCAGTATGAACTGGTAAGTTAAAATCTTGCTACAGAGTGGATAGAAACTGGGATGCAATTCGGGCAAAGTCTGCACAGAGATTGAAATTTGTTCATTATGGGAGACATTGGAACATGAAAAAAATATTGGTATGAGAGAGGAAAAACATGAAGCAAAGTATTTTTAAATTATTTCCATTGCTATTCTATTACAGTTGTCCCAACTTTCCCCCTTTGCTCTCCTCCATGCAGCCTACTCCCTAGCTCCCACAGATAATTCCCACACTGTTATCTGTGTCCATGGGTCATTTGTACATAATATTTTATTAAGCTATTGGCCTAAAATGTGATACTTTAAAACAGAAAATACTATACTCCATCAAACTTATACAGAAAAATGATTTATGAATAGTGTGTAGTATGTTTACCTCCACATAGTTAGAATGTAAACCATCAATTCATTGCAAGCTTGACCACAAGTAGTATTGTTATTACTCTTCCACAAACTGGCATATCCATTGTTCTAAGATGCTGAGAAGGACCAAAAAAAAAAAAAAAAGTTTATAAAACCAACTTTGATCTTAGAGTACAATTTTTAGGATTAGAAACCTTCCTTTCCTTATATAACAATGCTATCATAAATTATATTTTAATTGTATAAACTAAAGAGATTTGGAGATGAAATTCAGAATTTTGTATTAATGAGAAATCATAGTAGAATGTTAACTGAATTATCTCCAAATCTGCAAATCTGCATCTGATTTGAAGTGATAGTTTTTAATAAATGCAATAAATTTATCTGGGTCAATTACTTCTGTGCGCAGTAAAAATAAAATGCTAGCCAATAATAAAAGTTGAAATTAAAGAATGAGGAAAAAGCAAGAAACTCTCTCTATGATTAGTTACCTACTTGGGGATTTCTGAAAGAACAAATTTATTGAGTTAATGTAATGAGCTAGTCTGAGATCTCTTCCAAGAACATCAACTTGTCTAATTAGGTTTTTGGACAATTTGCCAAACATAAATAAGTTACAGGAAAAGGTTCTAGTTTCTATGAGTAATATATTTTCCTATCACTTCATTTCATGAAAGTTGGCCCTTTTTTCAAATCCCTCATTTATTCTTAAATATTAGTAACTGGTGATTACTTTTTTATTGATGATAGCAATATCCTCATATTTCCAAGTAAATTACCTGTTGACTGACACCTTCCAAGAAAGTACTTCTTTTACAATGATAATTCCAGGTTCTTTTCTGACTTTGCAGTAGCCAGTAGGATATAATCATGTGGGTCATTTTAATGACTCAGATTTTCATAAACTCTAAGAACCTGTGTTTGCATGAATGCTTAACAATAAAAAATGTAGTAGAAAATGAATAAATATTATGAAAGACACCTTATTTAACTCAACTTACTACAGCAGGCACAGTTTAATTATGTTCTGCATAGTTCCAATATGCTTCTTAAATGGCCAAGAAGCAATAAATATGTGATGAACTACAAACTGAAATTTTTCACTTGATTTTGACATTAAGGATATAAAACATAAGCTATGACTCAAATGAGAATTTGTTTATGTTCATACTGAATAGCAATGGAAGAGATTTAAATTTTATGGCCCTACTTTTGCTGCATAGGGTCATTTTTGTCTGCATACATTTGAAAAGCAAGAAGCCTGTCAATCTGCCTTAATTATCATTGACAGGTGGTATTCACCTAAACCCTATTCCTGGT
Organism: Noctilio leporinus; assembly: GCA_004026585.1. Lineage (NCBI taxonomy): Eukaryota > Metazoa > Chordata > Mammalia > Chiroptera > Noctilionidae > Noctilio > Noctilio leporinus. The sequence continues at coordinate 780,556 of PVIW01000039.1, read as the reverse complement.
CCTTTATTTCCAGATAATAAACAAAACCTGGTGAGGAAATCATTTTCCATCTTTTGACCAAGGAAGATGGTGATCAAATATAATTTAACATCAGTCCTGACCAAATTCACTATACCTAATTTATGACCTGAGCTCTTTTTTTTTTTCTTCATTTATTTTCCCCAGTTTTATGGAGATGCAACTGATAAATAAAACATTGTATTATTTTAAGTTGTACGGCATAATGATTTGAAATATGCTTTTAATGGGAAATAATTATCACAATTAGTTTAGCTAATAGCTATCACCTCACATAATTACATTTTTTCCTATTATCAGAACTTTTAATCTCTACTCCCTAATTTTCAAATATATAATACAATATTGCTAACTATAGTCACCATGCTGTACATTACATCTCCAGGACTTATTTACCTTATAACTTGAAATTTGTACATTTTTGTGTATCCCTCATCTCACATCACTGGTAAATACCAAGCTATTTTCTGTTGCTATGAGTTCAGTTTTTTTTTCCTCATATAATTGATATTTTATGATATTTATCATTTTCTGACTTTGTTTTTGAAATGATGCCATCAAGGTTCATCTATACTGTTGCAAGGGTCAGGATTTCCTTCTTTTTTATGGTTGAATAATAACCCTATGTGTGTGTGTATATATAATGTGTGTGTTGATATATGTATCAAACATCTTTATCCATTTATCCATTGATGAACACTTAGGTTGCTTCTATGCCTTGGCTATTATTAATAATGTTGCAATAAACACAAAGATGCAAATATCTCTTTGAAATAATTACTTCATTTTCTTCAAATACATAAGGTATGTCTGGAAAAAGTCTAGTCATTGTTAGTACAAGGAGATTGGTTTGCATGACATTGATATAACCTGGCAGCCTTGGAGAGTAGACTGGTACGTGCATGTGTGAACAACCATGACTTCCCCATCCTAGTCAGTGGATGTGGTAGACACTGCAGAGTGATCATGTGTACTATGTGGCCATCACATTCAAAATGAATGAATACAGCAACCAATCTGCATCAAATTTTGTTAAACTTGGAACATTCCTTTCCAGACACTATTCAGATGATTCAGAAGGCCACAACTATGGGCAACTGGTGATTGGCAGCTTCATCATGGCAACACACCCACTCATGCATCACATCTGTCATACAGAATCTTTTGGTAAAACATCAAATCACCCAGGTGACAGCCCTTCCTCTAGCCCAGATTGGCACCCAGTATCTTCTGGCTTTTCCCCAAACTAAGATCACCTTTGAAAGGGAAGAAACTTCAGAGTACTGATGAGATTTAGGAAAATCTAACAGGACAGCTGATGACAATTGGGAGAACTGTGTGAGGTCCCAAGGTGCCTAATTTGAAGGGGACTGAGGTGTCATTGTCCTATGTACAATGTTTCTTGTGTCTTATAGCTTCTTCAGTAAATCCCTCTATTTTTCATATCACATGGCTGGATCATATACCCTGAAGTGGAAGAGCTGGATCATATGGTAGTTCTAATTTTAATTTTTTAAGGATCCTCCCTACTGTTTTCCATAATGGGCTGTTTATATTCCCACCAATAGTGGACAGGCTTTCCTTTTCCTCACACCCCTTTGTGAGGTCATTTTAATTTCAACATCATAAAGTAATAAATACATGGTGTCATAAATCTTTTTCAAGTAGCAGCTAAGCTGCACTAAAGGCCTTTCTCACCTGCCATACCATATAGCAGACATGAATGAAAGAAAAAGAAAGAAAGAGCAGGTGAAAGGAAATGACAGGCTTCTCAGACTGTTCTTTCTCATGAAGAAGGACAGAGAGCTGGCCCAGAGCAGCTTCCAGGTGTCCAACTGAGCTCCTGCAAGCTCCAAAGGAAACTTGACAATTCTAATTAATATCTGAGTATATTGTATTCAGAAATAGCTTAAAATCTTGGCTATGCAGATGTAATGGGTAAGTGGCAATGTGTAGACAGATTACAACATTCATTGCTTGATCATTGGTCACCATCACCTGAGAGAAAGAAACTTCCAGTACAGGAGTGTAGATGGTAATAAGGTCTGGATTTATTTTGTTTTTTTATTTTTTCCCCAATACTGTGGAAGACAGGGGTAGAGGATAAGTAGTAATTTTTTCTCTCATTTTTTTTCCTGTCACCTATTTATCTGTTTTCCTTTAATTAGGCTTCTTATGATAAATATAGGTGATAATGTGATTCTTTTTGGGAAGGAAAAAGCAACAAAAAAAAGGCTGATCTTCTGGAACCTAAAACCCGTTTGCTAAGTAGCTCCTCTCATGCAAGGCTGCATCATTTTCTGTGTGTTGTTAAGTAATACAAGTCAAAGCTGTTCACCAATTTACCCACCCCCCCATCCTGGTCTCTCCCGCGTTCTCTTGCCATGTTAATAGTTCCCCTGAAATCCTATCACTTTGCTGGAGGATTGATGTAAGTCTCCAACAATTAACATAATTACAAGCCTGATTATCTTCTAATTGCATTATGAGTATTTGGTTATTCACTACACAAATTAGAGAAAATTAAAGAGGAACAAGATCGTGCAGAGTGGGCGTTGAGCTTTCTGAAAACAGTTACGAGCATTTGAATGCAAAGCAATAACCCAAAGGTGAAGACTTGTTTTATAGTTCGGGTGGCGAGCAGTTGATACATTTCATTTTGGAGAATGGTACAATCCTTTCTGTCTTTATTTTGATTAATGGCCCACAAAATTCTCTCTGGATGATTCACAAATTTTCTCCAAAATGCCAGAAGCATAAATTAGCTGGTTCAGGCAATAAGATCTGTGGTCACAGATAAATAAATAAATGACACTTCAACGTACTCTCAGTCAGACACGGAAGCTGTAACTAAAAATATCAATAATTTCTTCATCATCATCCTCATTCTCATCATCATCCTGGGAACGTTCTTCATAGTGAAAAAAATAAGGCATTAAACTCTGACGTAACTCTGAAGTGTGTGTCTTTATAGATTGTGCTGCAATATCAGAATCAGATTAAATTTTTCATTAAGTTGGGGGCAGAAGTATGTAAGATTGAATCAACTTTGGGGGGAACAGGTGGGGTTGGCCATCCCTTTACTATCCTACTACCTAATAGTCTCTCACTTACTTCTTGCTGCCACCCTTATGCTTTACCCTCCAGGGAGAACATACTCCTTTTAGTGTTATGACCAGCCCTGTTAACACACATCAAAACAAACAGGGGAAAACACAGTTAAAGTAATTAAACAAGGAGGCCATCAGTCTGAAGTGGTTCTCATGCCTCTGTATCCTAAGTAAACAAGTTGAAACCTGAGCCAGTCACATCCAGTAAATGCTCCAGATCAAAATGTAGAACCCTAAGAACAACCAATCCTCACCATAGCCAATTCAGTCATCTTCTTGCTTTGCTTCTGCATCAGTTTTATTAAAGCATTTCCCAAACTCCTGTTGGCGGAGTACCTCTAACCACTCTCAGCCCAGCACTACCTGATTTGAATCAATGTTTGTTCAGATAAACTCTTCAAAAATTGAACGTACCTCAATTAATATTTTAACAGCACAAGATATACAGTTTTCTTTGGGTCCACATGACACACTTGGGACCAGCTGACATTTTCAAAGAGAACCTCGTTAATGTTGTCAGAAAAAAAGTAAAAATAACTGGAGAAAAGACAAAAAAAAAAAATAGCCAAGTTTTCAAACTAAATGTCTGTACTTCCCTCTGTAGGAATTCCCCAAGGGCTACTCAGGCTCTCCTTCGCTTGTGGCTCCTTGTTGATATCTCCAAAGTATTTGTTGCACTATTTCCTGTCCCACAAATACAATATTTTGGATACTGTGGTCTTGTTTAAGTCAGAAACTGTGCTTAGGTTTCCCACACCCTCTTGAGCTCAATCAGTGAGAAAAGATGAGCTATTTCCAGGACTATGTAGCAGAGCCAAGTGATTATAACAATGACCTCATTCAATACATCCAGGAAAACTGTGTTCACTACCTTAACAGATCGTGTTGGGACATGATGTAACCCTCTGTGGTCAGGGATAGGAATACCAAGATATTTGCCTCTATGTAGCTTTTACTCAAGAATCTCTAAACTTTACAAGTACCCAGCCTAGAAAGGTGATGGTAGGAATGTGCTAGAAAAGATCCCGACAGCAGCATGCTGGCTGACAGCCAAAATCTTGCCCACTCACAGTCATGGCCTGGGAAGGGCAACACCAAATATTGGTCATTCAAAATGTGCCTTTGAGCCCTGGCTGCTGGCACAGTGGATAAGGCACCAGCCTGTGAATTCAAAGGTCGCTGGTTCAATTCCCAGCCAGGGCACATAACCAGGTTGCAAGCCAGGTCTCCAGCCAGGTCCTTAGCTGGAGGCAGGTGAAAGGCAACCATACACTGATGCTTCTCTCCCTCTATGCCTCACTTCCTTCCCCTCTCTCTAAAAATAATAAATAAAATTTTTAGAAAAAATGTGCCTTTGACAAAGCTGTAGCCCAAGTAAAACCTTTTTTCTGGTTAACTAGGTATCTCAATCTTCATTTGTAACATAGTAGCAACCCTCAACTCTAAATTCCCATAACACTTGCTGATTCAGTTAAGTGACACTCATCCATTTACTCAGGCAAGACTTATTTAATGAGCACCCATTATGTGTTTGACACAGGAGCAAGCCAGATGCAAACCTGTCCTCCTGGAGCTTAGAGTCAAATAAGAGACACTTGCAGAGATGTGTGTATGAAGGTAGTGGAAAAACAATGTGTTCATATAAAGGGACAATAATGAAAAGAATTTAATTTTACTAAGTAAGAGTAAACCAGGCCAAGTTGAGTAGGGGTGGGGAGGGCGATGGTGATAATGAAAGGTCAGTAGAGGAAACACAAACGTGCCAATATGAACAAGATAAAGAAATAAAATGTGCAAAGCCGCGAGGTAAGTGACTGGTGCATTTAGTAGGCAATATAATTGCTATGGCTGGCTGGCACACAAAGTGTGAAGTACAGAGTGTTTTTATAACTTGTATAATATTTGATTCGTCAACATTTCCATTGCTCATTTAACATCTGTCTTGAAGCATAATCTCCACAAGTGTAAGCACAGTATTTATCCTGTCACTAAGCCCTCTGCACTAACACCCCCTGGTACACACTAGGGGCTCAGGAAATACTGGGACAGTGAGAAGGGCTTGAGATGAGGCTGGGAAATGACCAGGAAGCAGAGCATCAGGTGAATTACAAGCAATGGTAAGGGGCTTGAACATTATTCCGACCACAATGGAAAGTTATCTAAAGGATTTAAACATGAGAAGAACATGATCCCATTTGAATTTTGGAAATGCAGTTTATTTATTCATTTAATAAATAGTGTTGAGTTGCAGGCAATGTGATAGTGTCTGGAAATATAATGGCAAGCAACACCAGATATGGCCTTGGCTTGTATATGGCTGAGAGTCTATTGAGAGTATAAAGGAGATAAATGCTGTGCAGAAAGAAACAGTGTCTGCTCAGATCATGTAGCAATGGAACTTGAACCAGACTGCTGGGTTAAGAGAGTTTTTCCTGGGGAAATGACAGTTGGGCTGAGATATGTAGCAGAAAATTAAAATAAAAGCAATGCTTTTGAAGCTTGTTCATTTATGCCTTACATTAGAATTGCTATTTTCAACTCCACTTTTAATGCAACAGTGCAGAATAAAGATGTTTACAACATCAATATGCAGAATCTAAATTGAAAAATATTCACACTGTTGATATGTATAATAAAAATTATGAAATATAAATTCAATGTTCAGAAAAAGGTAAAATGAACATCTAAAATATGATCCAGTAAAATAATTACTATGAAATTATTCAGCTTTGAATCTAGTTGTCCTCTAAAGTAAAAAAAAATAAAATTGAAAAATCAAAGACTTATTTTATTGTTATAGAAATGATAGTGTACCCAACTGAGCATTTGTTCTACTTTAGGGGTTCCAAGTGGGCCTAACTTTCCTAGTCAGGAACAAGAAGACCTATCTAATAAATCCTTCCATAGTTTCTCCAAAACCAGTACTAACATTTATTGTTCAAACTTCCAGACAGCCAGGCTGATCGAGAGAAGAAAGAGGGTGGATGGGCAATCCGTGCCTTGTAATCAACAGTGACACCCATCAAAATCAGTGGAATGGACAACTGTTGTTCTCAGAAGCTTCCTTATGGCCTTATCTCAAAACCTATTCTTCACGAGCGAGCTTACCCTTCCACACCTCCCGGGGCTGCCTCCGAGGCAGAACTAACTAGACATGAGTTACTCCTTCTCTTTTTCCTATTTGCTTCTTTGTAAGGTAGAGGTTTGTAAGGAGAAACATTAACAAGGGGAAAGACCCTCTCGCCCATCAACTTGAGATATCCAAAGTTCAACATTTCAAAAGACTTACCCTACCTAGTCATTTATACACCTGTGCTCTTAACTTGCCTCATTCTTACCTCAAAGCACATATTTATAAAAACCTCTCAATTGTGCCAGTTCTGTTCATTTGCTCTATCATTTAGCAAGGTCTTGCTGACCACTAGAGCTTTCCCCAAAGGTATATTAACACATTTTATTTCTAGTGCCTAACTTTGATAACTTCTTCTGTTTCTATTAAAAAAAAATATCTCTGGAGCCCTGGCTGATGGCACAGTGGATAAGGCCCTGGCCTGCGAACCCAAAGGTTGATGGTTCAATTCCCAGCGAGGGCACATAGCTAGGTTGCAAGCCAGGTCTCCAGCCAGGTCCATGGCTGGAGGCAGGTGAAAGGCAACCATGTCTCTTTCCCTCCTTGCCTCTTTTCTCTCCCCTCTCTCTGAAAATAATAAATAAAATCTTTTTTAAAAAAAATCTCTGAATACCACCTCTGGCCCAATACTGATGACACTTCAGATAACATTCAGATTACTCTAAAAAATAACATTCTTAGAAGTTAGTTATTTTATCAAAATAGTCAAAAGGGTATTTTCTTTTTATTTTCTTTTTCTTAAGATTTTATTTATTATTTTCAGAAAGAGGGGGAAGGAAGAGAGGCAGGGAGGGAGAGAGATATCAATGTATGGTTGCCTTTCACCTGCCTCCAGCTACAGACCTGGCTGGAGACCTGGCTTGCAACCTGGTTATGTGCCCTGGCTGAGAAATGAACCAGCAACCTTCGGGTTTGCAGGCCAACTGATGCCTCATCCACTGTGCCACCAGCCAGGGCTCAAAAGGTTATTTTTTAATTTTTTTCAATGTATGGTTGCTTTTCACCTGCCTCCAGTTGCAGACCTGACTGGAAACCTGGTTTGCAACCTTGTTATGTGCCCTGGCTGAGGAATCTAACCTGCCACCTTTAGGTTCTCAGGCCAACGCCTTAACCACTGTGCTACCAGCCAGGGCCTCAAAATGTTACTTTCATTGTTAATTTATTACTGTGTAAAAGTATACATTAAAAAATTAATATCAAATTTTAAAATTTGTATAAACATTTTTAATTAATAGAAATTTCTCAGGTGGGAGTTTAAGACCTTCCTTGTTGACAGCCCAGTGTTGTGCAGAACAAATGAAAATAAAATATGTGTAAATGCTCTGAAAACAAGCCACTTCATAAAGAAAATAGATTATTATTTTTTAAATTTCGATATTTCTTAGAACACTTGGTATAGCAACTCAGGCAATCTACATTCCAAATTCATTTTGGAACAAACTAATTATATATAGCTGGATTTATGCAATCCCGAAGTACCATAGTTTCATATACCATTTTATGCATTTATTATAAAATGAAACAATTTCTGGGAAAATAAAAGTAAAAATATTTTCCATCATAGCTGAAATGATTAAACTATGACACCAAAGATGGAAAGCCAAAGAGACCTCATTTATTATTTTTCCAGAGGAAGTGGTTTTATTTTATAATGCTTGGTGGAAGATTTACCATGAGGTTACCATTTAGCCCAACTTTGTTTTCTTAAAAGACTATTTTTCAGAGAAGTTTTAGGTTCACAGCAAAAGTGAGGGGAAGGTACAGAGACTTCCCATAGGCACCTTACCACCATGCACCCAACTTCCCCCTCTACAATGCCCAGTGCCAGAGTGGTACATTAGTTACAACCGATGAGCCTGTATTGACACATCTTTTCCATCCAAAGTCTACAATTTACAATAGGGTTCACTCTTGGTGCTGTACATATTACGGGTTTTGACAAATGCGTCATGGCATGTAGCCACCATCATAGTAGCATACAGAGTAGTTCACGTCCCTAAAACTCCTCTGTGCTCTCTGCCTATTCATCCTTCCCGCCTCTCAACCTGGCACCCACTGCCATTTCAACAAACTTTTATAATAGTAACACAAGTTCTACAAGATATTTTTAAATGACTTTTTATATTTTATCTATTGGTACCAAAAACTTTGTGGATCCCTCTCTCCCACCACCACCAACTCCTACCTTAAAAAAAAGTCTTTCTGTTCTATCACAGAACATTGAAATAAAAGCCTATAAACATTAGTGCAGAGGAATTCATCAAGTAAGTAAATTTAAATAACAGTGATGCAATCATTGAAAAAATATGAGTTGAAGACCTCTGAGGTAAGCTCTAAGGAAATAGCAATGAACAAAACAGGTACAAGTCTGTAATCTTGTGTTATTTACGTTCTGCCAATAACTTATACTGAACCATTTCATCATGCAGAATATATAAAAATGGAGTGTACTCCAGGATTGAGATTTAATAAAAATAATTATTTTTACTGCTGAATCAAGGGTAGTCTTAAGTGAAACTAGCTCTTTTCTTTTGCAGGTGTAGGGTGGTAAAGAATATGACTTCTGCCTTGGCTGGTGACTCAATGGATAGGCCTGCAAACCCAAAGGTCACTGGTTTGATTGCCAGCCAGGGCACATAACCAGGTTGCAAACTAGGTTTCCAGCCAGATCCATAGCTGGAGGCAGGTGAAAGACAACCACACTTTGATGTTTCTCTCCCTTTCTTCCGCCCTCCCTGCCCTTCTCTCTAAAAAATAATGAATTAAAAAAAAAAAGAAAAAAGAATATGACTTCTAGTACATTTTGGTATCACTAACTTGATTCATGCTCAAGTCCCAGCAGTTTTAACCCCATGACTGTGCATCAATGATTGCTTTAGTACTATCGGTGCAAATGTTAACAAAGAACAAAAGGCAAATGGTGTTTTAAGTATCTCAGAAATCAACAGGCTTCACCCTAAGAAATGTGGTATTCGAGTATTTCATCCTATTCTCCCTCTACTCACTCTTATTCCCGCATATCCTCCGCTCTTTTCAAATGCCTTTTTAGTTTTTAGTTATCAGATCCATTAAGACACAAATTACTTCTATGTGCCTCTATACATTGTACATTGTAAAATATATAAAACAAAAGTTGGAGATGCTACTCTTTTCAAATCTAACAATGATGAAGATATCAGAAGTAGATATGGCAAAAACAAATTAAAACTAAATTTACTAGTTCCTCTCTTCTTCATTCCATTTTTCCAGCAAAAAATATCATTACATACTATTTGCCTAGTCCTCTGCTAATTTTAGGAGATGTTATACATAGTGGGACCTCACCAAACAAACTACTCTGTGAAAGACCCTGTGAAAGGGATAAAAAGACAAGTTAGCCATGGCTGGGTTCCTCAGTTGGAGCATCATCCTGTACACCAAAAGGGCACATAACCAGGTTGCTCTCTGATCTCTGGCGGGGCCACATGCAGGAGGCCACCAATCAATATTTCCCTCTTACAATCCATGTTTTTCTCTTCCTTCCTTCCTCTCTCTCTAAAATCAATAAAATATAGCCTCGGGTGAGAATTTTAACAAAGCAAGTTAAAGACTAGGACAAAATATTTATTTGCAAAGCATATATATATATATATATATATATATATATATATATATATAAAACAAAAGACTAGAATCTAAAATATATATGAGGGGGGTTCAAAAAAACCCTGAATTATCTTATGGAAGAGGGGTCTGTTGTAGCGTAGGCTACCCCACTAGTCGAGTGCTCTAGGTACCCATATGTGTCAGTGTACCAGCTGGCGTTGTTGTGAGAGGCTGTGTTTGGCTTCAGTGAATATTTTTTGAAGGCTCTTTTAACTCCTTTATCCATTTTGTAATGGATGGTTTATGACAGCACCTGCCCACACCATGCTGAGTGTTCAGCAGTTTTTTACCAAAAACAGCAGGACCCCCATTCCTCACCCTCCCTATTCACCCAATTTCTCCCTGGAGTGACATTTTTATTTTCTGTCTTCCAAAATTAAAAAAAAAAAAAAAAAAGTCCTCAAATGGAAACATTTTGTCAATGTGGAAGAGGTGAAATGAAAAATGGCAGAAGCACTGAAAGGCTTCAAAATTGACAAATTCAAGCCTGTTTTGAGCAGTGGAAAACACATCTCAATAGGTATATTGCATCAAAGGGAGAGTACTTTAAAGGTGACTGATGTTTAAGCATATAAGAATAAATATGTAAGTTTTCATAAATAAATTTTTAGCGGTTTTTGGTCAGCCCTCACAAATAACTTTCAAAATTCAATAATTATTTTAAAAAAGAATTCAAATCAAAATAAGCCAAAAGTATAAATAGACATTTCACCAAAGAGCATGTACAACTGGTAAATATGCTCATAAATATATGTTTAACTTTATTAGCCTTAACAATATGCAAATAAAACCAAGGCATCACTATACATTTATCTTAATGGCCAAAATAAAATGCAATGACAACACAAAATGACAGTGAGGATGCAAAGAAACTGAGTCACACATTGTTTATGGGAATGTATAATAATTTTGGAAAAAGATTGACAGTTTCTTATAAATCTAAATATGCAACTGCCCTATAACCTAGCAATTTCACTTTTGGGCATTTGCCTCAGAAAAAGGCAATATATATCATGTTCACATAAATATTAATTGAAGCTCTATTTATAATAACCCCAAACTGGAAATAACCTAAATGCCTTTCAAAGGGTGAATGATTCAATAAACTTTAATATATGTATATCAAGGAATATTACTCAGTAATGAAAAGAAACTATCGCTATACACTAGAACTTAGATGAATCCCCAGGAAATAAGGCTGAGTGGGAAAAAGCCCATCTCAAGAGACTGCATGCTGTATTATTGAAATGATGCAATATCCTTGAAATTAGAAAATTACAAAGATAGAGAACACATTAATTGTTGCCAGGTGTTAGAGAGGAAGAGGTGGGTATGGACATTAAATGGAAAATTCCAGAATATGCAACTCATAAGTTCTAAATTGTGACCTTTCTGAACAACATGATGAAATCTCATGCCTGCCTGGGGCATGAATCATCTCTTTGTTCAGAGTATCCATGCTGCGGATGCTACCTGCTCATTAGTCACCTAGTAACAGTCTCTATTATTAGCTTGACTTCACTGGTGTCTCATGCTTGTGTTCAAGTAAGCCCTTGGCCTATGTTACTTCATCCTCTCACTTCATCTCATCATGTGGACATTGCCCCAACTTACATTATCACCAAAAGAAATGCAAGTACAGTACAATAAGATATTTTGAGCAAGGCCACATTCACATAGCTTTCATCACAGTATACTGTCATAATTGTTCTATTGTATATTAGTTAATGTTACTAAACTTTTACTGTGTTTAATTTACAAATTAAACTTTATCACCAGCATGTAAATATAGGAAAAACAGCATATATAGTATTTAATAGTATCTGTAGTTTCAAACATCTATTAGGGCTGTTGGGATGTTTCCCCACAAATATGGGTATATAATGTTGTAATATATACTTACAACTTGCTAAGAGAGTAGATCTTAAATGTCCTCATCACAAAGAGAAATAATAAGGATAAGGATATGATGTGATGAAGGTGTTAACTAATGCTATGATGGTAATAATATTGTGATATATAAATGTATGAAATCAACATACCGTACACCTTAAACTTACACAATGTTACATGTTACTTATGTATTAACTATGAACAATGAAGCATAAAATTATAATATTTTGTAATTTCACTTCTGAATATCTACACAGGAAATGAAAGAGGTTCAAACAGATATTTGTACACTCACATTTATTTGTACACTCAGCATTATTCACAAAGGCCAAAAGGTGGAAGCAATACAAGTGTTATCAATGGGTGAATGAATAAACACAGTACATATATACAATGGAATATTATTCAGCCTCAAAAAGAAAGGAAATTCTGAGACATGTTACAACATGAATGAACCTTGGCATTTATCCATTATGCTAAGTGAAATAAGTCAATTATAAAAGAGAAAATATTTTATAATTTTACTATCTGACTTATCCTCTAGATTAGTCAAATTCATAGACAGAGAGTAGAATAGAGGTTGCTAAAAAATGGGAAGGGGGAGAAAATGAGGAGTTATTATTTAATGAATATGGAGTTTTAGCTTTAGAGATAAAGAAGTTTTGGAGAAGGATGGTGGTTATTGTTACATAACAATATGAATGTAGTTAATGCCACTAAATGGTACATTGGTTTAATGGTGAATTCTGTTACATATATTTCAGCATAATAAGAAATATTCTCAGAACACATTAAATAGCAACAGCAAAATACTCAGACAGGTAAAACAATGTGAAAATAATAACAAATAAAATATGTCTTTTTGAAATGGCGTTTCCTGAAGAAAAATTTTTAATATACAAAATCTGCTAGCCTTGCATAAATATTTATAACAATGTGCTGTGGTTTTAATATAACATATCTTTAGATAGTTACACTTTGATCATAAAGCCTTATCATTTGCTCCTACAATATTTTTAAGACAAAGAATATTTAAGTAGGAACTAAAGGAATAATTATGGAGGGAATATATGGATTAAAACACAAGCAATGATATTATGATTTTTATAAATCTAGAGTTGAAGGCTAACTTCCCTGATGATGTGAGTCTGCCACACTAAAGGCACAAAACAAAGTACTGTTCTATTGCTTCATCACCTTATTAAAGGAAGTTAACTCTGTCCTTAGCTGGCAGAGAAATAATTCATTGCTCTGTCATTTTGTTTATTCACCCCCATAAGGTAAATATAAGGTGTTACTTTTTATTTATTTAGCTTTTAGAAGATTCCTACTCCATGACAGGAAACATATTCTATTAGGAATGTAATTCCCTTCTCTTGGTAGAAAGTATATCAGAATTATTTATAATAAAAGCTTTCTACACATAAAATGATAATACTTCTAAGGGAAAGTATGAGAACTCTGAGAAAATTAATCAACTTGTAATATTACACTGTTTCATTCATGTGATAGTTACACTAAAATCAAAAACAAAATGACTTGATATTGATAACATGAGTATGTATCTCAATTTTACATGGTTTTAAAAGAAATTAATTGTGTTGAGTCAAATTGATTTTTACATGGACAAAAACAAGTTCAATTTTGTAAAATTTTTGAAAGATATAACTTTAATATTTAAGGTATATTTATAATGGAAATAAAATAAAATGCAGGGCAGAAATAATTGCATATTTTGACAACTTATAGAGCCTTTATGAACAGGGAAACTTGGTAGCTTAACCAGGTACCTAATCCTTAAAACCCTGTGCAGGAATTTTTCAAATCCTAATCAATTTTTAGTATCAGTGGAAGGCTTTAGAATTGGCCACCATAAGTGTGCCTCAATAGGAAGAAAATCTTTTAGTCCTATTTATTATAAGATCAGATCAAAGTAAGTGGGGTTCCAGAGACTGGAAACTATGATTGTCACTAAGTGCCCCTGAGACAGTAAAAGACCCTTTTAGGGCAAGGTGCCTCCCACCAGCTTCTTTTTCATTTCTTTCAGTCTCTTCAGATTTATTTATTCAGATTATTTATTCAGACACTAAGAAGCAAGAAGTTCAGATCATGTATTTATTCATAAAGAGAGTAGATATTTTCATGTATGAAAAGAGCACATTTATTAGTGAAACTAAACTAAACTTGCTATGACTTTGTAGAATGGAGGAAAATGTTTTCTTATGGCTTTTGCACAACAAGCCTATGATTACTTGATGGTTGTTTCAAATATATTTAAATTTATCAAAAAAATATGTAAGACCCCAAAGAATTTTGGTGTATAAAGAGAGAGAAGGTAAAGAAGAGACCAAGTCTAGAGTGATTAATTCAGTCATTCAGCTGGCTACCATCAAATAGCCAGCAACAAAAGCACAATAGTGAAAGAAGCATGGCTTTAGTTACATGCATTTATTTACACAGTGTATGATCTATAAGGAGTCAAACCTGATTATGATGAAACTGCGGTCTGAAGGATGATATAATTGTTTTGGGAGACATTTTCAATTTTGGAATAAGGAATGACAAAGATAGCCTTTAGACCTCAAGGAGAAGAAGCTAACAAGAACAAAGAGATGACTAAGGTCATAGCCAAGGGCCAGTACTAGATATAAACACAAATAGATATAGATACAGATGATATAGATACAGATATAGATTTCAAAAACTGGAGTAGACACAGGGGGATTATTTAAGGTAAAGCTAAATGTCAAGAGATGCATAGTTTTCTGAGTCCAGCAAAATATTTAGATACAATCAATTCTACATAATCAGTAGGAATAGAGTTCTTAATGCATTGCTCAGGTCAAAATATATAGGGCTGAGCCAAAAGGGTATGAACTTAAACTACTCTTGAAAAAGAAAAAACCATGCAACTCTCTTGATTAGAAATGGATTATTCTTCCATTAAGCTGTTTATGGATGATTTTTTAAACCACATGTGTATGTAGAGTTAATAGCTAATTAATACACATTTTTCAAATTAGGAAATATAACTGTAAATCATGTGATTCTATGGTTAGTTTTATAAGCATCTGACTAAATACAACACTGATTTATTACAGATACTTTTAATGAACTAGAAAAAGAATGTAACTAATCTGGGAAAGACTTCTCTTAAACAAGCAAACAAACCAAAAACTTATTGCTAACAATAAATTTAATGATGAAATCTTAAGAACCTCCTTGGAGATTGGAAGACAGTAGCCACCACTATAATTACTTCTACTCAAAAATTTACTGAGTATCTAAAGCCATGTAATAAAATAAAAAAATATATAAAAACTATGCTTAAACAATCATAACTTAAAACAACAGAATTGTTCATGTAAAATAATCACATGAATCTACATGCATGCTATTAAAATTAATGTGAAGATTTAGCTAAGTTTCAGAATACAAAATCAATAGAAAACATCAATTGTATTTCTATACATCATAAAAATAAAACAAAAGTGGTTTTTAAAAGAAAATAAAATAGAATATTTTTGTAATCTTAGAGTTTTCAAAGATGGTTGTTAAAAGACATGAGAAGGCCAACAAGCATATGAAAAGGTGTTCAATATTATTAATCATGAGGGAAGGGTTAATTAAAACTACAATGAGGTATCAACTCATATCAATTAGAATGGATACTATAAAAAAAGCAATTGTTAGAAGGAATTTAGAGACGTTAAAATCCTTGTGTTCTGTTGGTGAGATTTTAAAAATGGTGCACAGTATGGAAGACTTGAAAAAAGTTGAAAATGGAACTATCACATGATTCAGTAATTCCACTTCTGGGTAGGTATCTGGAAGAATTGAAAGCAGGGTCTTAAAGAGATACTCGCACACCCATGTTAATGGCAGCACTATCTATAATAGCCAAGAGGTAGAAACAACTCAAATGTCTATTGAAAAATGAATAAACAAAATGTGGCATATACACACAATGGAATATTATTCAACCTTAAAAAGGAAGAAAATCTTGTCACAGGCCACAATGGATGAACCTTGAACATCATAAATAAAATAAACCAATCATGGAAAAGGCAAATGCTATATGATTCAATTTAAAAGAGATATCTAAAGTAGCCAAAGTTTTAGAAACAAAAAGTGGAATGGTGGTTACAGGGGTTGGAAGAGAAAATAAAAAAGAGAATTAGATAGCAACTGAGTATAGTTTGTTGTCTAATGAGTATAGAACTTCAGATTTGCAAGATAAAAAGTTCTGGGAGGTGGTCAAAAATAGCAACATAGAAAGATCCAGATCCTAAACTTCCCTCTTTCCACAAACACAAAAAAGTGAATAGTAATGTATGCTATAGTTTGCCCTGAAGAGCCTGAGAACTATTTGAATAGCTACTTCATCACAGAGAATAAAAAGACCATATCAAACTGGTTGAAGAGGCAGAGACACAGTTTTGGAAAAAAACAAAACAAAGAACCTTTAGTCCAGTGACCTACTATATACAGGGAGACCTCAAAAAATCAAGTTTCTCCCTGAGGAGTGAAGGTTTTGTGTCCCACATCAGGCACCACAATCTTTGAGACCTTCTCTGAGAGAGAAGTTTCCAAAACTTTAGGCTTTGGAAACAAACAAGGCTTATAGCTACCAGAATCATTGAACTGTAGGAAACGGAGATTCTACAATTTAAGGGCATCCTGAGACCACTGCATAAGTAACAGTTCGAAAAGAGCCTAGACCATATGTAAATGAGATTTATATGCTAATCTCAAAGTATTTGCCAAAGGGGCATAAGCCTGTGGAGACTCTTTCCAGTGCTTTTGGGCACCATTTTCACATTTTCCTCCACCTTGATAATGCCAGTGTTGGCAAGTGCCAGTTTTGCACTCTTATAGAGTAACCTGCTAGAGGAAGTTAATGAATGCCCAACCCCACCCCCAGCATTGTTCTTATGGCCCCTTCATAGCTGGCAATGATGAATAGCCCATGTAGAGAACAACCCTTGAGTTTCTGATTCTAGTGGCCAGGGAGGGGGTGGATTGCCTTTCTAGGTCCCACTGGTCTAAAATGATCAGAGAAATAGTTCAAGCAATAACATAGCACTAGAGCAAGATTAGAGGTAAGGTTCATCTACCACACAAGCCCTCTTCTTCAAGAGTGGGAGGGGTAGCTGTTTCTTCTAATACAAAGAAACAAAAACAAAGAATCAAGGAAAGTTAGAAAACAAAGGAATATGTCACAAACAAACAAACAAAACATAAGCTAAAACCTTAGAAAGAAAACCTTAATAAAACAAAGAGAAGTAATTTACCTAATAAGCATTCAATGTAATGGCCATAAAGATGTTCATTAAGCCATGGCCAGTGTGGCTTAGTTAGGTGAAGCATCACCCCATACATGAAAAGACTGGGTGTCTGATTCCCATTCAGGTAGGTTGTGGGTTCAATCCCCATTCAGGGAGCATATAGGAGGCTAGCAACTAATGTTTCTCTCTCACATTGATGTTGCCTCTCTCTCTCTCTCTCTCTCTCTCTCTCTCATCAATAAATATATTTAAAAAAAAAAAAAACAACATTTTTAAGGATGTTCATCAAACTCAGGAAAGGATGAACACAGAGTGAACTTCAACAAAGAAAATATATTTAAAAGTACCAAACTGAAGTCACAAAGCTGAAGAATACAATAACTGGTCTGAAAAAAAATGCACTGAAGGGGTTCAACAGAAGACTAGATGAAAGATGAAAGAATCAATGACTTGAAAAACAGGGTATTGGAACTCACCAAACAGAGTAAAAAAAGAAAACTTAATTTTTATGTAAAGATAGTTTATAGAACCTATGGGACAACTATAAGCAAATTAATATTCACACCATTGGTGTCTCTGAAAAAGAAAGTGAAAAAGGGAAAGAAAATTTATTTGAAGAAATAATTGTTGACAGCTTTCCTAACCTGAAGAAGGAAGGAGACATCCAGATCCAGGAAGTTTAGAGAGTTTCAAATAAGTTGAACTTAAAGAGACCCACATGAAGACACATTATAATTAAACTGTCAAAACTTAAAGATAAAAAGAATCTTAAAGCAACACGAGAAAAATGACATGTTTACAAAAAAGGAAACCACTGTAAGATCACTAGCAGATTTCTCAACAGAAACTTTGCAGGCCAGAAACTATTGGTGAGCTTAAAGAAAAACTACTTTCAACCAAGAAGAAGTTACTATTCAGCAAAGCTATTACTCAGAATTGAATGGGAGAAAAATAATTTTCCAGATGAACAAAAGCTAAAGGAGTTCATCACTACTAAATCAACCTTAGAAGAAATGTTAAAGGGGCTTTTTAAAGCTAATAATAAGGACACTAATTAGTAACAATGAAACATATAAAAATAAGAATTTCTCTATTAAAGGTAAATGTATAGTAAAGAAAATGGATTTATTACTTCTAAAACTAATTATTAAGGTTAAAAGACAAAATTAATAAAAATAAATACAACTACAAATATTAGTTAGGAAATGCACAAAATATATATAAAGTGTGATTGTAAAAGCATAAAATGCTGGGGAAGGGGATAAAGTGCAGAGTTTTAGAATGCATTAAGACTAAATGTGATTCAACTTATAATAGAAGCTGTTCTGTGTGTGCTTCATGGTAACTACAAACCAAAACCTTATAATAGAGGTATAAAAAATAATAAGGAAACTAAACATAACATTATAGAAAGTCATCAAACCATAAGGGATGGAAGCAAGAAAAGAAGAAAGAAACAAAGCAGAACTACAAAACAGTACACACACACACACACACACACACACACACACACACACGCACACACATTAACAAAATGGCAGTGAGTACGTACCTAACAAAAATTACTTTAAATGTAAGTGGACTAAATTCATCAATCAAAAGACATGCACTAAATGAATGAATTGAAAAAAAAATCTGTATGTTTCACACCAGAGATTCATTTCAGATAAAAGCACATGAACAGACTGAAAGTGAGGATTTGAAAAAGAGATTTTGTTCTACGCAAATTAAAAAAAACAAACAAACAAGAGAGAGAACCCAAGATGGAGGCATAGGTAGACACACTGCATCTCCCTCCACAACAAAAATGGATACATCTACCTCAAAACTAGAAACAATCAAAAATTCCAGAATATTGACCTGTACAGGAGTCCAACAAACAAAGATATAAAGAAGAAATACTCATCTAGACAGGTAGGAGTGGCAGAGCCAGGACAGAGAAGACACAGTTTGGTGGAGTAGTTTGGCAATGTGGTTTGGCAGTGCAGTGGCAGTAGCAGAAGAGTGGAAAATGCAGTTACACATTAAAAAAAGAAAAGAAAAAAGAGAGAGAAGTGACACCTGAGGAGTACTCTCAGAACCAGACCAGAACACACAGGTCCTGATTCCAGCACTGGGGAAAATAAAGACTCATTGTTTCTGACTATGAAAATCAGTGGAGGTTGGGGCGAAGGAAGAAACTGCTGATCTCTCAGCAGAGTCTGTTTATTTAGGGACCCCTATGATCCTGGAACATCTGAAGACCTACCTACTCTGGGAACCATGTCCAGGGCAACAGCTAGAGCCCCATATGGGAAGAGGGAGAAATGCCTAGAAAAGGGGCAGGTGCTAAACAAGCAGTATTGCTCCCTCTTAGATCCTTCCCCAATATACAGCACCATTACATGGTGAAAGTAAAATGGATTGCCTGTACTGGCCAATACCTAAGGCTCCACCCCTTAATTGTAACAGGTGTGACAGCTCTACCTAAGACACAGAGACAAACGCAGGAGCCTGCCAAGTTGAGGAGACAGATAATGGCTCAAAAAAAAGGAAACAGATCAAGGTCCCAGGGGCTGAACTAAGTGATGAAGAAATAGTCACTATAAAAGATGAGAAGATAGCCATCCTAATAAATGCACAGTGTAAAATGTTGGTAATAAAGATGCTCACAGACTTGACAGATATGCTTAAGTACAGCAAATGCAGAAGGGAAGAAGTGAAGGTTTGGATAAGTGAAACAAAGGAAAATACACACAAAACGAATGATGAAGGGAATGAAAATGGGGTTCAAATAAATGATTTGGAACATAAGGGAGAAATAAACAGTCAACCAGCACAGACTGAGGAAACAAGAATTGAAAAAATTATGGAGATGCTTAAGAACCTCTGGGATGACCTTAAATGTGCCAACACAGGAATCATATGGGTGCCAGAAGGAGCAGAGGAAGAGCAAGAAGTTCAAATTTTAATGTGAAAAAATAATGAAGGAAAACTTCTTAGTTTGAGAAAGGAATAAACATACAAGTCCAGGAAGCACAGAGTTTAAAGTATTTGGGCCAACTAGGCTCAAAGAGTAAAACACCAAGACACATCATAATTAAAATGACAAAAGTTAAAGATAAAGAGAAGGCCCTGGCTGGTGGCTCAATGGACAAGCACTGGCCTGCAAACCCAAAGGTTGCTGGCTTGATTCCCAGTCAGGGCACATAGGCAGGTTACAAGCCAGGTCCTTAGCTGGAAGCAGGTGAAAGGCAACCATACATTGATGTTTCTCTCCCTTGCTGCCTCCCTCCCTTCCCCTCTCTCTAAAAATAATAAATAAGATTTGTAAAGATAAAGAGAGAATCTTAAAAGCAGCAAGGGAAAAGCAGAGAGTTACTTACAAAGTGGTTCCTATAAGATTATCAGTGGATTTCTCAAAAGAAACTTTGCAGGCAAGAAAGGACTGGCAAGAAGTATTCAAAATGATGAAAAGCAAAGCTCTACAACCAAGACTACTCTATCCAGCAAAGCTCTCATTTAGAATGAAAGGACAGATAAAGTGTCTCCCAAACAAGGGAAAACTAAAGGAGGTCATCATCACCGAGCTATTATTATATGAAATGTTAAAGGGATTTATTTAAGAAAAAGAGGATCAAAATTATGAACATTAAAAAGACAACAAAATACAACTATCAACAACAGAACCTAAAAAAAAAATAAAAACAAAAACAACTAAGCAAACTACCAAATTAGGACCAGAATCATAGGTATGGAGATAATTTGGGGGGTTATCAGCTGGGAGAGGAAGGGGATGAAATGAGGAAATGGTGCAGGGATTAGGAAACATAATTGGTGGGTACAAGATAAGCAGGAAGAAGTTAAGAATAATAGAATAAAGGTGAAATCAGAGAACTTATATGCACAACTCATGGACATGAACTAAGAGGGGCGGGACTGCATGAGAGAATGAGGGTCCTGGGTGGAGGAGAGTGAAGGGAAAAGAATTTGGGACAACTGTAATACCATAATCAATAAGTATATTTAAAAAGAAAAGTAAAAGTAAACAGAATAAAAGAAATTTGAGTAGCGCTAGTTATATCAAAGTAACATAGATGTTAAACATATGCTAAAAGAGAAAGATGGGCATTACATAAAGATAAAGTAATCAATCTAACAACAAGATATAACATTTGCATGTATGTACCAAATATATAAATCAAATACAAACAGATATAAAGTGAAAATTTGACAGTAATAATACAATAGTGAAAAACTTTGATACCCCACTTATCAATGAATAGATCATTCAGACAGAAAATCAATGAAATCATCTTGCAGTGTATACAATAGTCCAGTCATTATGTTGTACACTTGAAACTAAGATAATGCTGTATGTCAATTAAAATTCAATAAAATAATTTGGAGTGCTATTTCACAGTATCATGAATGTACTTTACATTATAAAGTGTACATTTAAAATTGTCATAATGGTAACCAAAAATACATGAGAAGCATTAACTTAGTCTATAATAAAGATGTTTTAAAATCAAGATTCACCATTAAGAGCCTAAAAAAGTAATTGATATTTGAGAGAACATATTCACAATGCATATATTAGCAAAGGGATTTCTACATAGGTTATAATTTTAAACACTTAGAAATCAGTAATAAAAGACAAGCAACTTTGTAGAAAAATGGAAAATTTCAACAGATACTTGAAGAAAAATGATAGATGGCAAACCATATAAACACTAAACTGAAACTTGAAACAACAAGGTAAAATATTATAATACATCTACAATAGTGTTTGAATGAAAAAGACAAAATAAAAACCAAGTACTGATGAAGATATACATTTACTGGGAACTCTCCTATACCCCAAAAGGGAGAGTAAAGTGGTACAACTTCCTTAGAAAAGTCTTTATCATTACTTATAAACTTAAATACATGAATACCTTAGGACCCAGAAATTCAATTATAAGGTATATACACAAAAGAAATGCCTGCATTTGTTCACCAAGAGACAATTACTAGAAATTCATAGCAGACATACTAGACAACAAGTAGCAATACTATTTGAAATAATCAAATGGCCAGCAGCAATATAATGATAAAAGTTTTATGGTATATTTATATCCCATAGAAGACTATTCAATACCAGAATCAATTATTGCAACTGCTCTATATAGACAATCCATTTATATTGTACCATTCATATGACTCTTTATTTTAGAAGTCAGTGGATTAGAAGTCATATGTTACTGGTCTGAATGTGTTATAAAAATATCTTTAGTTTGTAAAACCCCATCTTAATGAACAAACATATGCCCTTTCTATAAGTAGATTATGAATTAATTTTAAAAGTTAAATACATAAATATTTAATTTATAAGAAAAATATTCAGAATTTTTTGCTGTTCTTCCTTTTCCCATACAACTGGGAAATAAAATAGCATGAACACTGCCATTAAACATTTTCAAAAATTTTCCAATATTTCTGTCTTCAATGCTACTGTGTGGTTTTTCTACCTTCTAACCTATTGATCTTTATTTGTTTATCTTGCAATATATGTGAAATAATACATACTACGTATCTGACACTCTCTTTGAACTAATGATACATGATGAACAAAAATGGCACACATGCTCTTTGATGCTTTTATCCACTATTAGAGAAATTATGTTACAAGAAAACTCAATATGTGCATATGTTTGTTGAAGCATTTTTTTTAACATGGGAAAACTTTATATATAAGTATATAAAGCCTGAAAAACTCTCAAAAGTCCATCAATTCAGCAATTTTTTCTTTTACATAATTTCTTTATCTGTTTCCAGATTTTTGACATTATTTTCCTTCTGTGATCACTATCCTTTCCCGAAATCCCCACTAGCATGCCCAACCTTATCACTAAGCTTGATTGGTTTATACTCATCTCTTGTTGTTCAGCTGACATATTCATATGTCTAGAAAGTTCCTAATCCCACAAGCACTATGGAATATGCTGCTTCTATGGCTTCATTTATATTTAATAATGCTTACTTCATATCTACCAATAACTATTGTAAAGGATTAATTATGACCTGTCTGATTCAATTTCAAAACTGTACAGTGGTTAAAAGAACACATGTATCCAAAAGTAATTTTAATAAAAATCAATGATTTTGTTTCCTCAGACACCTTTAGAAATCACACAATCTCCCAGCAACACATAAAAATCTCTTTTCTTCTTAGCCTTAGTATATTGCCCTCATGAACATAGATGTTTTCTTCAAAATATGTTCCTCCAAAAATAACTCTTCTGGTTTTTGTCCCTATAAACCTATTCTTGTCCTCCTCCACTGCCTTTTTTTTTCACATTATTTTGTCTCAAAACCCAAGATCTCATTTGCCACACAGACTCCACCATAGAGAAGAAAGAAAAAAAAAAGATGGACTGAGCCAAAATATTCTTTGTTAAAGACAGATAAGGAAAGGCTGAGACTGCTCCTTTACTAACAATCATTAGCCCATCACAAGCTAACACTTATGACTCCACTGTACAATTGATATCTATTTGACTGGTTCTCACTATAATGTAAGTTCCTTGAGTTCAGGGATTCTATCTTCACCATTCTTTAGAACACTTAGTGCACTTATATAAATATGTGTTGAAGGACCACTAGACTGAATTCTTTACACTGTGAATCTCATGTCATACATTCAAAAGACTTTATAAGTGCTATAGCATTTTCATTGGGATTTTTGAGACTGAATTACATATAATTTGATCAAATACACTATTTGGTGCAATGTGTATGTGTAAAGAAAATTTTAGCAAGGATCTTTTTTAAATTTATCGAAAGTATAATATCTTGAGCTATACTTATATTTTTGAGCAGTCAAGAATTTTACAAAATTCCCACTTTTTATCCAGAAAGCATAGACT
Organism: Noctilio leporinus; assembly: GCA_004026585.1. Classification (NCBI taxonomy): domain Eukaryota; kingdom Metazoa; phylum Chordata; class Mammalia; order Chiroptera; family Noctilionidae; genus Noctilio; species Noctilio leporinus. The sequence goes on along the minus strand of PVIW01000039.1, from coordinate 756,582 downwards.
ATGTATGACCCAACAAACCAGAGAGCTTATATATTAGAAAGTATACTGCTTTGATCTTAGTACTGAACACAAAGCACTGTGATCCTAACTGTGTTCCAAATTAAGAATTTTGGGCCAAAAAAGGGTCTCAATGTCAGTGAGCTTGGTAGGCACTTGGACAGTTTCCCTAGGCTTTAATATAGATCCTGGATAAGGATGATCTCTTGAGCAATCTTTGAGGTACATAGCAGGTCTCCAGAGAAATCTCAGGGTATGCACATGAACTGAAAAAATGTAAGTATCAAATTTCTCTGGCTGACGCAATCTCTAATGAAATACTTGTGAAGAAGTAATTTCTGAAAATGTAGAACTTCACTGATTTGTTGCTTTTATTTATATCAGTTTGGTTTGGTTTGAGTTCTAGTAAAAAATTAAAGATCAAATACTAATGTAGCTGATTTGTCTGATCAGCCTGACTACTTTCCTAGAATTGTGCTTAATTAGCTTTTTGGGTTTGTTTATTATGATATTAGATCACCATGGGCCTAAAGCAAAAATATATTGCTTAGCTTCATGGTGTTTATAGTGTGTCCATTTATTAGTTTGACTTTTAATAATACATATTTTTTAGAAAAATTATTCACTAGTCTTCTATCACACTATTCTTCCTCATAATTCTAGCATGAACATTTTAAACTAGTATACAGTGTACTTAAAAGGTTGTATCTATTTCTGCATTTATACAAGCAGGTCAAGACTGAAACTGAAGTAATCAAATAACTAACAAAATCATAGAATTCTATTGGTAGAAGGAATATGGAGCTCAGCTAATCTATTCACATAACACTTGAGAAAGAAGGTTTTATGAGGTTAATTCCTTGATTACTGTTATTTGACTATATGGAGGCAGAACCCAGACCAGGACCCCAGGCCCTACCTAACTCTAATAGAATGTAGATTTCCTAACCTACCCCAGCCCAAATATTTTTTATCCTCATTATTATCATATTAAACCAGTGGAGTAGATCCAAATAGAAACATTTGAGTTTAATTTATGACACAAAATGACAATTGCTTTGTGTCACTGTTTTGTTTTGTTTTTTTTTTAATTTTACTCCTTCAGGATTTTTTGAAATGAGCAGATCCCTCTCCTTCAAAGGCCAATGAGAATTTTCCCCACAGAAATACTAAAAACAACAAATTCTAGTAATTTATCATTCTGCCCTACTTAACATTTTTAGCCCTAACATTGATATAGAAATATTAGATATTATATTGAGGGGTTAGCTTTACATATTTTTCCCCTATAGGGTCAGTTGATTTCTCTATTAAACAATGAAAATGAATTACTTAGTTTTGACTACATCTACACAGAAAATGCTTTCTAAGAGAAATTAAAGTCTGAAGGTGAAAATCCATCATTAAGAAACAAAATACACCATGACCAAAACATAGCCAGCAAGGAAATCAATGCTAGAGAGAGAAATCCAGAAACTTAATTCCTTAGTTTATAACATTTTAGAGTCATGATGGGCTCCAGACTATAGTGCAGGATTGACGGCAAGATATGTTAACACATTTCTATTAAATATGTATATAGGTAATTATTTAAAATGTAGTATATACCTGCCAGGGTTAGAGACATACCTGAGTAGTTAGTCAAACAATTAAATCATGAAAGAAAAATATAAAGGTCTATTTATTCATAATAGAACAGGGAAAATAATAACTGACAATACTACCAATTTCAAGATACAACATTAAGCACTGCAAAAATCTATATTATTTTATCATCACAAAAGGAATAATTATCTTTACTTAAAAATAAAGGCTTAGAAATTTTAATTTTTCCAGAGCCATAAAGCCATTTGACACTCACCCCATAATGGAGGCTCAAACCATTATTTGGTGGTGGTTCCATCCAAAAAAACATCAAAATCAATTTATCCACTAACTAAAGCAGACTCATTTTGTCAGTTTTGAGGAGAAAAACTATGGTAGAAAGTCAGTTCACACTGCAGTTAATGACTGAACAAAGCTGGGTTTAGGGTAGTGAGTTCTGCCCAGTTAAAAATCCAGGTATAGCTATAATTCCCCAAGAACTTAGGACATCTGTCATTACCTATGGGGGATTGGTTCCAGGACCCATCCTCTGTAAATATTCATATCATGGATGCTCAGATCCCTTACATAAAATGGCCTAGAACAATGCATACAGTCCATCCTTCCCATCCATGGATTTCCAATAATGAATAGAAATTTGTGTTTTCAATCTACACTTGACTGAATCTGTTGATTTGAAACTCAGGGGTAAGGAGAACAGACTATACGTTTGTTGACAAAAAATCCATGCATAAGTGAACCAGTACAGTTTAAATCCTTAAATACTTGTTCTTTAAGAGTCAAGAGTAATAGCTAGAAAGAATTAAGGGAACTGCAAGGTGGATTCCCAATAATCTGTGCTTTCCCTGTTATGATGTGGTAGAAATTGGTGGCCTATGGCTTAGCTATCTATGGAAAACATGTCTTTTATTTCAATCATTGGTGGCTTGGTTTTCTTGTGACTGACTCTTAATACTCGGTGTTTTAAAATTTATCTTCACATAGAACATATAAAAAAAAGTTGGCAAAAATAATATTACTTTATAGATTAGAATGGTAGATGCAGAGAGCTTAGGGGACCAGCTTTACATTCCAGCAAATAAATTGGAAAATTCAGGATGAAATATAATTGCTATTGAACTATTAGTCCTTGAGTTTTCTCTCAACCATAGGGTCTCCATTGCATAAATGAAAATATTCTTGCAAAAATAAGCCTCTAAAGTGTAGAGGAGATTAAAAGCCTAAGAGGTAGAAAGGGAGATCTGATAGAAATGTGTCTCAAAGAAAAACTCACTGGTTCTGAGATCAAAGGTAATAGACTGAAACTTGGGTAAAATAAAGTATATGAAGCCTGTTTGAAAAAGTCCAGGCATTGTTAGTATAACAAAAATAGTTTGCATGCCATCAATGTAACTTGGCAGCCAAAGAGAATGGACTGGAACTCACATACATGAACAATAACTTCACTGTCCTAGTCAGTGAGGGTGGTAGATGCCATTGAGTGAGTGGATGTAGTTTGTAGCCACCCATTCAAATGATTGAGTGAATAGAACAATGAGTCTGCATCAAATTTTGAGTTAAACTTGAACATTCCTGCACAAAAACTATTCAGATGATCCAGCAGGCTGCAGCTATGGGCAACTGGTGATTGGCAACTTTATCATGACAACACACCTGCTCATGCATCATGTCTAGTGCATATTTTTTGGCAAAACATCAAATAACCCAGGTGACTCAGCCTCCCATACATCCCAAATATGGTGCCTTGTGATTTCTGGCTTTTCCCAAAACTAAAATGACCTTTGAAGGGGAAGAGATTTCAGACTGTCAATGAGATTCAGGGGCAATACAATGGGGCAGTTGATGGCAATTGGGAGAACTGTGAGGTCCCAAGGTGCCTACTTTAAAGGGGAGTGAGGCATCATTGTCCTATGTTCAATGTTTCTTATATCTTATTCAAGAAATGTCTCTTCTTCATATCAGATGGCTGGAAACCTTCTGGACAGACATTGTATTTCTCAGGAAGAAAGCTTAACAATTACAGAAACTATAAAATGGTATTGGAGGTAATTCAACACAGAGAGCACAGTAGGGCAGCAGCCCAATCATGAACCAGGCACTGAAACAGTGCTCCAGCTCTGGTATCTACAACATAGAGAGTAACCATGGACAAAGCACTTGGTTTCTCAGTACCTCAGTGTCTCCACATGCAAAATGCAGATTCTAACAAATGAATCACAATGTTGTATAGGTATACCTTTTGTTCTAGATGATAGAGGTTGAAAAGAGCTCACAGAGAAAAAGATTAAAGAATCAAATGTTGACTTTCAGAAGTTTTAAGCCAGTCAAAAATTATAGAAACATTTGGATTATAGAAATTCAGAGGAAAATATACATTCCCACAGTGACTCTCTCGAACATAGATTTGAAGAAATCTGGAATCAGAGGGAAAATATACACACACAGTATAGTAGAAAGTGATTTGACATTACCTACTCAACAGATGAGAAAAATGTAAAAGTTAAACAAATGAGACAAGACTATTAATAGTCCACTGAAACACTGGATTTGTCATGTAGAATTATATTAGCAGTGTCCTTTGCAATTCTTTAATTATATATACTATATATATATATATTTTTTTCATATATTTATATTTTATTTATATGTTTTACATATTTTTATGTACACATACACACTAAAATATCCTTTAGAATCATCTCTAAGAAGATAATCTTTGTTAAATGCTTTCATTGCTAAAAATTGTGTATTGGCAATTCACTGACAGATATTAAGTCTAAGTAACCCAGTGCATTAAATGAATTTTTATTACTTTGTTTTCATGCTGTCCACATTATGTTCCCAGCAATAAATATGTTGTGCATGATTCATCTGCCATTTGAAAGGTGCATATCAACCACCAACAGTTTTAAGTAACCGAGTTATATGTTATTAAACAATAATATTGCAGTCAAACTAAAAAAGGCTTTATTCTTTACATTTTTTAGAATTTTTTAACTTTAATATCATTTAGAAATGCAGACTGACTACAGGATTGGGCCATTAATTCTTATGAAGCATGAGTTTTCAAAATTAACATTTGAGGAGGAAATAATGTCACATAGAAACTCTCATTTTGAGCTCTTGGATTGCTGAAGCAGAATCTGACTTATTTTTAATGTATTAGAAAGAGATGTAGGAAAATTATCCCTAGAAGGATTCATGGCTAATTAAAATTTTCAAATTGTATAATCTGAAAATTAGTGTTTGCAAGAAAATCTGCCACTCAGCCTTAAACATGGCTCTCTATGTGTGCAGCTATAATGAGCTGCTTTTATGGGCTATGAAGTCCTTGACATTTGTCATAATCCTCAGACCACTCAAATATAGCAATGTGCTATTTGGAAAAGACACCCTACAACTAAGTTTCTTTTTCTCTTCTTAAGGCTATATTTTAAAAAGCCATCAGTTATCCATAGACTACACTCATCATGCTAATAGCTTCTATAAATATTCTGACAGATCATTCTTCTCTTAATTGTCTAGCAATGAAAGAACAGACATGTCCTCAGAGGCTACGAAGAAGGCTATGAGATGAGTTTCTACCTCTAGTGAGCATGATACAAAAGCCATTGAAAGCTATCTCCACTAGAATATTCTGTGTGCAACAACACACAAGTACAAAGTGTTTTTATAATAGAGGCCACAATAATTCTCCTAAAGTTTGTGAACAAATATGTCATAATGTAATGTTTAAATGGTGGATTACACTTTACTCATTTTAACATTTCTTCAAGAGTTCTGCAGAGACACAAAGTATGTTATATCATCCCCCCTGAATAAAGCTAACTCCTGAATAAGATAATCAATTCACACTTTCACCATCAGACAAATTTCCACACCTACACTCTTTTATATTCACCATAATATTCAGAGTTGCAATTACCAGCTAAAATCTGTGTTTACCACACAGAGGTACACTACATTTACATTTTAACTGATGATGATCTTTTCTACCATAAGCAAGAAGAAAGTGGCAAATGCAAAGCTAACATTTCACAATGATTAGAGTGAACACAAAATTTATCATCCTAACTTCTGAGGTTCAAAGGGAGTGGTATTAATAATTATTATAATCACTAATACAGTTCTAAGTACTAATTAATATTGTTATGAATAATTATTCTGAGACAACAAATACACACAGGACTACCCCTCCTGATGACCAACCAGGCATAATGCTGAGCCTATGACATACTTAGCCTTATTTAATTATTTCACACACACACTCACAGCATAGATGGATAGCAGTATCATTATCCCTGTTTGACAGATGAGAAAACTAAGCCTCAGAAAATTAAGTCATTTAGTAAATCAAGGAACTGGAATTTGAACACAGCTGCCCATCTGGCTCAAAGCCTGGGCTTTTCCTGCCATGAATTACAGAAATAATGTTGTTCTTAGTCGGTTTTTCCAAATGGTAGCAGAATGTGAAGATAGCTGTGTCCCATGTGAGTGAGTGAGTGAGTGCTCACCTTTGGTGACTTCGGCAGTAGATAAGATGACCTGTTTTGTTGATATAAGTCACCTCCCTCCTTCTGCTCCTGTTATTGCTCAGTGGGCCCATGAGCAAAGTGGCCATGGTATCTTCAAAACTAAGAAAGAGTGTCCTCATTTTCATATCTCCCTCATTCTCTTTCTCTCTCTGTACATGTAAATATGTAAATATAAGTATAGCTGCAGAAAACAACATACTGATTAGAGGTCAAAGAGATGGAGGACAATTTTGCCTCTAGGAAGAATAAATTTAGAATTTCACAGATCCTTCTAAGCCAGGGAATAGGACTACCTTCTAGTTCAATAAAGTCATTCTTAGATCCCCTGTGAAGCATGCCTCCCTTTGGAACTAAGGCCTCAGAACAACAGGTATAGGAAACAAAACTTTAACATGTGGGCACTGTAATGTGTAGTAAGTGAAGCAACTCCTATTCCTATTCCTTGGTTCCTAGAAATGTGAATTCTCACTATGGGAAGAAGAGCGCAATGCATGTATTTAATGGTGATTTAGATCATATTTTGCCTCCTGGGGAATACTGCCCTTCCCCAATGCCTAGAGCACACTGCCACCTAATTGATATCATAATGGGGTCTTCTTCAAAAGGCTCCTACACCATTTTATCAAGTAAGCTACTTTGCGGGGTGGGGAATGTAAGACCCATGCTGTCCATAATCAAGGGCCATTGCTGCTCCTTTTGCTGTGAATAAGGTCCTTTATGGGAAGACAGAATGTGTGAAACACAATGACAGTGAACAGACATTCCATAAGTTTTCAAATGGTATTTTTTGCAGAAGCACTGCAGGTAGGAAAGCAAATCTATTCCATCAAGAACAAAACACTGGCCCTCCCATGATGAAAGTGGTACAGTGCAAGCAATCTGCTATCAAAATAGCTGGTTGATCACCCTAGAGAACAGTGCCATTTTGGAGACTCCATGTTGGTTTCTGCTGTTGGCAGATTAGGCACTCAACAGTGGCTGTAACCAGGTTAGCCTTGGTGAGTGATGGTTCATGTTGCTGCACCATGTACAGTCCATCCCTGCTACCATGGCCACTCTGCTCATGAGTTCGTGGGCAATAACAGGAGTAGATGGAGAAAGATGATTTATATCAACAAAATAGATCATCTTATCTACTGCTGAAGTCACCAAAGGTGAGCACTCACTCACATGGGACATGGCTATCTTCACATTCTACTTCCATTTGGAGAAAACTAGCCCAATAGCTGTCACTGATTTTCCAATTGCATCCCTTGCACATTTTTAGTTCTGAATTAGGGCAAGTGAGCTAGGCCCTTACACACTAGCATTAATTAGTCCTTGAAAGGAGATATGTTTTCCAGTGAGGTAGTCATCTTGAGCCAAGGCAACCTATTAGAGGAGCTACAACCATCTTCCCACAGCACTTCCGGCAGAGAAAAGTTCTTCATTGATGAAGAGTTTTGGCAACACATCTCAGCCCATCATAACATCCACTGCATTGATCCTTAACTTCTGTTTTCCACCTGCTGAGCAATTTGACATAAAAATTTGGAATACAATAAACAGTTTTTTTTAATGAAAAAAATATTAGGTTCCTAAGGGCATCAGCAGTGTTGACATTGGCAGTTTGAATTACAATAAATATTTAAAACTTCAAGTATTAATCAACTACTGAGTCCTAATGTTCCCAGTTTCAGGGAGACCATTTGCCATGCAGATCATTGTTAAAATGCTGGCCAGAGCTTATTCCTTATCCTGCTGGTATGTTTCTGTAAAATGAAAAGACCTACATGTGCTACTTTTGGTAACCTGGGCTCCCTCCAAATAGTGATGATGGCTTCATTATGAGAACCATTCCTCTGTTCCTTAAATACCCTACAAATTCCCCAGCCCTCTTGATAGTTTAAAAATATCACATATAACAAATTGTTCTGCAGTTTCTCTGCAGCATGTACTAAATCTGTATGGTAGAATGATTTGTAACGCTTTTCTTTTCTTGAAATGATATACTCATCGAAAGTATGCCTTTATTAACTAGATTAAATCTTAGTATGAAATTAAAAGTTTTCTGAGATCCTCTGCCAGATCAGCCACACTCTTTCAAGCTGCACGTCCAAGAGCAACGCAGTTCCTGCCTTATAGACTCTTCATTGGAAAAGAGGTAGGACAGTCTACAGACAAAACACAATCGAATACCCACCTGGATGGGACTGTTGTCTGATGTCCATTTAGCACAAATGAGATGCACATTCCTTCACTAAGTAAACCCAAAGCAAACTCACTGAGGTGTTTTCAAAGGTTTCCAAGTATTTTCAATTTATTTTGAAAATAAATTGGCCTTCAATATTTATTAGTTTACAAAATGATTTCCAAATGATTGGTCATTCAAAAAAGAATCACTTACTTAAAAGCCATTACTTTTTAACAGAATTTACCTTGTGAAATCAGCCGAAATATGTCACTGTGACTATATTCTTTTATATTCAAATATAATTATTGACTCTACAGATGACTAAACTGTGAGTGTCTTGGGCCTTTACAGAGTTGTCCCTGCTATTTCTTCAGTTTACAGCAACAGTAGGTGATCGAGAAACCCTGGGTCACAGCAACAGCCCCCAGCTTTTTCTCAGGCAGAGGCTCATTGTCCATAGGGCCACTGGATCTCTACAAACAGCATTCTTTCTGCCAGACACTTTGTAATGTGCAATGAACAGTGTCATTTATTTTCATTTCCTCATACTTAATTGCATGCTTCTTGCTTCCAACATTAAGCCAGAAGGCAGGTGGCAGAAGCAACGAACTAAGCTGGGAGTAGCTGTTGTAGCTACAGTCTCCCTTTCTTAAAAGCAAGCCTACTCTTTACAACCCAGCAGCAGCCACTGGGCTGGAAAACTGTCCCCCTGCATTGAAAGTTCTGACTCTGCAGAAGCTACTGTTAGGATTGGTGCCCAGTGAAGAAAAGGCACTCAACTGAGTATATTTCTCACCAGCATCTGCATAAAAGTTCTGAAAATATTAATCCAATAATAGATATCAAAACTAAGTAATTATCTTGATAAATTACATAAATTAACTACCAGACGATATGATGAAACAATTGTTCAGACTATAGTTCTCATTTAAATAATATGACTCATTCCCAAATACTCTCTTTTTATAAATTTAGAGCAAACCTGCTTAAAACCGATTATGCTAAGGAGCAGGATAAGCTAGTCCAATAAAGTAAACATCAAATGTATGTAATTATTTATAGACCATTTAAATAACATGTTCAAAGATTAGTAATCATTTTTAAAACTAAGAGTCATCTCAATATGGTGCCATTCTGCAGGCCAAAAATAAATTTGGTCAATATTAAGTCAAAGTATATTTTTTTTCCTTTTTCACCAATAAGTGCCACTAATAACTAATTGAGATTTATTGCCTTACCTCTTTCCCCAAATTAAAAACCCTCTTTGTCCTATTACTGTCTTTAAGCAATATGTCATGACATAAATTATGTTTTCAGTGATGTCACACAAAGGTGCTAATCTAATGTCCTTTAGAGTATGAGAACAAACACTGTATTTCAGTGGTAAAAAATAATAAATGTCACAAGAACCTGACTTTCTGACACTATCTGCAATTTTGTTAGAAAAAAAGGGCAACCATGTTGTATGAAATGTGTATTTTGCTTACTCTTGGTAATTTTAATATGAAATGAAGAACAGAGCAGGATCCCCCCCCACCCCGCCCCCCTGTTTCCTTTCAACAGCACACAGCTCACAGGCCTCCACAGAGCTTTATCTTTTGCCCCAAATCTGGATCCTGGCTGCATATCATGAATTAAAGCATTAATTATGGCTCTTTTATTCTCAGCTGTCTCTCTGTCCTTTCCTCAGCCTGTTTCCCTTCTCCGCTTACTGTTCCCTTCAAGTCATGACACCTTAGTGTTCTATCAATGTTTATATTTCCACCAAGCTTTTGTACATCTTATACCCAGGCATTGGCAAACCTTTCTACTCATAGCTGATATTGCACAATTATGTTATCATTAAGTAATTATTTGTGAACAAACAAATGACATAATCACAAGCATGACCAAAAATCTGATAATTCTATTTTTACTTGTGCATAGCTTCATTACCCAAAGTGTAAAATGGCTCTTTTATTTTATTTTATTTTATTTTTAAGATTTAATTTCATTATTTTTAGAAGGAGGGAAAGGGAGAGAGGCAGAGAGGGAGAAAGATATATCAATGTATGGTTGTATTTCACCTGCCTCCAGCCCCAGACCTGACTGGAGACCTGGCTTGCAACCTGGTTATGTGCCCTGGCTGGGGAATCGAACCTGCGACCTTTGGGTTCGCAGGCCGGTGCCTTAACCACTGTGCTACCAGCCAGGGCGGCTCTTTTATTTTTTAAGATTTTATTTATTATTTTTAGAGAGAGGGGAAGGGAGAGAGGCAGAGAGGGAGAGAGACATCAATGTATGGTTGCCTTTCACCTGCCTCTAGCTAATACCTGGTTGGAAACCTGGCTTGCAACCTCGTCATATGTCCTGTCTGGGAATCAAACCAGCAACCTTTGGGTTTGCAGGCCTTATCCACTGTGCCACCAGCCAGGGCAAGAAACCTTTTTTAACATGGTCTCTGCCAAACTTACTTTTTCATAAAATGCCTGTTAACATTTCTTAGAACATATAGTGAGAAACATTAGCTTAGAAGCTCAAGTTTAAGCAATATTCAGATAATAATTTAAAAGCAATCAATTGTTGTTTTTATACAACGACAGGGCTAATAAAGAAATCAAGAATATATCTCAAGTATAATTTACAATATTAATTTGAATAATATATTTTAATAACCACTGAAAGTATAAATACTTGATTTGTTTATATCCTGAATTGCAAAATCTAATTTAGCTGGAGTGATGGTTACTTTTCTGCCTCAGCATCAAAGACCTTCTGTTGTTGATAAAGTTGCTCGGATACAGCTTAGAAAAATAATGCTGGCTGTTTACAAGCTTACTGTTAGCCTACATATTTTGGTGTTTTTGTCAATTTCCCATGATTCATTGGATGATAGATTTTTTTATATAATAAAATCAAAGTCATTAATTTGTAAAAATTAGGAATAATCATTTTTGGTACTTTGATGATGCTTTTGACTTTCTTAGATAAAAGATTCATTTATTCACTTATTTAATAAATACATATTGAACATGTATTATATGCCAAGCATTGTTCTAGAATCTTGAATCCATTAGTGAACAAAACTGACTAAGATTTCTACCTGTGGATCTTATATTCTAGTGGTGGTGAGAGGGAGTAGAGGCTGTCAATAAATAGTAAGCATAATAAGTAAACAAGTTATAGATTAAATTACAAAATTGTTAGTGCGAGGCAAAAAAACAGAGCAAGATAAGGGATTGTGAGAATTGGAAGAGGAGAAGCAGTGGCTCCAATTTTAAATCAGGTAGTTAGCATGACCTCTTTGGAAAGTTGATGTTTAAGTTAAAATCAGAAGTTGAAGGAGTTTAATAACTAAGAGGAGAGTGTTATTATCAGAGGGAACAGAGTGTATGCAGCCTAAATAACACTGGGCATGTTTAGGAAAAGTAAAGAAATAAAAGTGAATAGAATAAACTGAACAAGAAAAAAAAAAAAAAGAGTAGCAAATAAGGCCAAATAGGAAATAGGACCCTAAAAATATGATTTTATATGCCATGTTAAGAATGTTGGCCTCAACTCCAACAAAGGGAGCAGTGACTGGCAGGATTTTAGGAGAGAAGTAACATGATTAATTCATGTTTTAAGAATTAATCTGTCTACTATCGAGAATAGAATAGAGTATAGAGACATAAGAGTAAAAGCAGAGAGGCCAGCTAGGAAGTTTTGTATGAATGGAGGTGGTAAAAAAAAAAAAAAAATGTACTTGGACTTTGGGTATATTGTGAAGATAGAGCCAGGGGGATTTCCTCAAGACTTATTGGTAGAGTGTTAAAGAAAAAGAAAGAGAATATTCAAGAATAACTCCAAAGTCTTTTCCCTGAATAATCAGAAACATACTGCAGAATTGAGTTGCCTTCAAATGAAATAAAAGTTCTCAGTAGAGAGAGTGGATGGAAAATCTGGAGCTTAGTTGTGAATATTTTGAGTCTGAGATGTCTTATCTATTATTGTTCACCCAAGTAGAGACTCCACAGAGTGTTGAATATACATATAAGTCTGGAATCCAAAATGACTTCTGCTCTGGAGACATCAGTTTAGAAACTATTGCATGTAGGTGCTTTTAAAGACAAGAGACTAGAGGAGATCACCAAATGTATAAGTATAAGTAGAGAAGAAAAGATCAAGAACAAAAACTAAGGTATGTTAAAATATCGTGAACAAACAAAAACAGCAGGAAACTAAGAAGAAATAGCCACTGACATAAGAACACCTAAAGAAAGTAATGTCTTCAAAGCCATGTGAGAATGTTTGCCAATAAGGAGCATGCAATCAAAGGACAGAGAGCCAACAACCAAATTTAGTAACATGAAGGTATTTGTTGATTTTGACAAGAATCACTCAGTGGGTAACTGGATGTAAAAGTTCAATGTGGAGGGGATTAAGTAAAAATGATAACAGGAAAATGGAAAAAAATAAAATATAAACTACTATTTGAGAAGTTTTCTTTCAAAAAAGCCAAAAATGATTATATAAATTATGCAAATATAATGTTCAGACTTTTCTACATTATGTCAGAAAAAGAACAGCATGTTGATATAGTAATGAAAAGACTCATCAGAGTGCAAAAATATTACTGATACAGAATTACAGAATTGCTGAAAAAGTGTCCTTGAGTTGTTGAAAGGAAACGGGGCTTTTGCACAAGACTTTCTTTAAAAATACTGCTGTATAAACTGCCATGTGACACTGGTTTTTAAGCATCTTGTGGTATCTTCAGATGAGTTTAGGTAAAATCAAGGAACAAGAGTGTATTTTTATAACTTTATTACTATTTAGAAAGCAAGAGCTTCTTAGGGAATGCAATCCCTATTTAGCATTTGGGAATTCCATGTAATATTAAGAACTAATAAATATTTATAACTTTGTGTGGAATTCATACAAATTATAAGAGACTTGCTAGCTATTTGTCATATTTCAAAACTGCAGGTGATATGCCCAGAGAGCTAGTAATTAAGGCAATACTTGGATAAATATTAAGACATAGACTAACTTCTGTTAATAGCTAAAATAACACCTTCAACATATTTCAGTTTAGTTCTGAGAAGAATGGGAGGCATGTGGTCTAATCTAGTTTGTTTCATGTAGTATTGTTACGGGGTAAAAGAAAACCATCCCAAAAGCCTGTGGTTTGGAGAATGGAGGATGGGACTCAATGGTGCACCACCATGGTCCTCCACACAACAAGAAAATTGGAGGGCCTTTAACCACAGAATAGTGATGGAAAAGCTTACTGGGTTGTGCCAGATTCTGTCAGTGGCCAGGACTGGCTACAATACCCACTGGGTAAAAGTCCGCCATAGTCCCACTGCAATCTGGGCTTTTAAAATAAGGCGTCATCTAATTGTGAGAGAAAAGGCCATGTGGTACGCAGCGCAGAGAAAGAGAAGAATGCACACAGTTTAAGCAGGATGGAAAAGGGTGTGGTTTGAAAGAGGGAAATGCCATCTGGTGTGCAAAGAGTTAAGGGGAGAGGGAAGCATGCTGTTAGAGAGAAGTGTGCACAGGTAGAGGAGCATGTGGTTTGAAAGAGGGCAGAAGCACCCCAGCAGCTGGTCCTGGGGCTAGGTGTGTAAGAAGGTGCCAGTGGTCCTGAACTAAGAGCTGGAGAACAAGGTAATATGTGTGGGACTGCCCCAACCAGGTACGATGGATGTGGCTTCCAGAAAAGTTGAGCTGTGAACTTCTGCAATTCTGAAAGATGGTATCTCTGACTGGCATGTACTGAAACTGGCCCAGTTTGGCAGGGGGAGGCAGGACTGTATACTTGCGGGGGAGGCAGGACTGTATACTTGCGGGTGTTTTAAAGGGAGTGAGACTTAACAGCTAAATCTGTAAAGCCTTTAAATAAACAAATTCCTTTCCTTTTCACCAATTCTGTTATTAAGAGTTTTTGCATTGGTAGTGGACAGATGAGTTCCTCATAACTGAAAAGCCTGTGAGTTTTGTTTCAGTATCTCCACCATTTTGATCACATAATTTAAAGGTAGCAAGGGTAGAGGAGAAGTGGGAGAATACAGAAGACACAATTTATTTTATCTTCCTTAATTTAGAAGTGACATATCACTTTTACTCAAACTCCATTGGCTAGAACTATTTACATAACCTTACTTAAGTTCTAGGAGGGTAGGAAACACAAATGTATGCTCAAGAAGAAGCAGTATGGTTGGTTGGCATATATTGAGCAAGTCTTCTACAAAACAAACATAATTTAATGCCTTTGGGTGAATTGTTAGACCTAAATGTTTGGTTCATGCTTTAGAATGAAGATAATTGACTATTGTGCCAATATTTGATAGTCTGTTGTAACCATTGTTCAAAGATGACTCCATATCATACTATAATAAGACAGTATTGATAAAATTAATCATTTAGATTCTAAAAATTAATCTAAGAAAGAAGATCCATTGGAAACATTCTAAATTTTGATAGTCATGTATTGGTTAGTAAGAAAATGAAACAAAATAAATACAAAGTTACATAGGTCTTTTGGAGACTGAATAATGATGTGTAGATGGATATTTCTGGGAAATGGAATAAGATATAAAAATTATTCAGGATAAAGAAGAGTGTGGAAAATATAAATAGTTTCTGAAAATAGGCTGTATCTGAGGGAAAGGCTGTGTATTAGGAAGTAGACAGTCTGGAGAGACAAGTTCAGGTTGAAATACAAAACCTTTGCATACTATTCTAAAAAATAGGCCCTGGCTGGTGGCTCAGTGGATAGGCACCAGCATGTGAACCCAAAGATCTCTGGTTCGATTCCCAGCCAGGGCACATAACCAGGTTGCATGCCAGGTCTTCAGCCAGGTCCCTAGCTGGAGGCAGGTGAAAGGCAATAATACATGATATCTTTCTCCCTCTCTGCCTCTCTCCCTTCCCCTCTCCCTAAAAATAATAAATAAAAATCTTTTAAAATAAGTAAATAAATGTCTTATTTTGCACTGAAATATCCCTTTTCAAAACAAAGCATAAGACCAGTGTAGCATAATAGGTCTACTTTGAAAACCATGCTAATCTGCAAATAATATAAAACAAAGATAATATATCTCAATGTATAACATCCCTGTCTCATCCTTTTCAGTCAAATACATATTCAAAGAATAGTTACCACAAGTATGAGATTTCTGCATTCCAAAAAAGGAAATCATAGCCTAGCAAACACTGTATTCTCTGACTAGCTCCCTTGCTGGGAGCCAACGCACTGACTGGCAGTGTAGGATTCCAGCAATGGTAAAGTAAGCATCAGAAGTGCTGTAATAGTAGGTGGTGAGCCTTCATGCTCACTCTCACTCCATCATGAACAGGGCTTTTTTTCCTTTCCCACTTTCCTGACAAAGTGATCATGGGTGGCTCTTTCTTCTACAAAAGGAATTTACCTGGAATGGACCTTGGGGATGAAAGGCTCCCTGATAACTCATTACAAACCCCACTCCTGACCTAAGATAAAGACTATTAAGCAGAATGTAATTGGATGGATCAAACTCCATCCAATGCTAAGATATAGACTCCATGGAAATGACCCAGTGCAGGCTTCTCAGGTAGGTGACCCAGCAATTGGAGGAGCTAGCTATATTAGATCATTTTAAAAGTGCTTATTTGGTAAAAGAAATTTCCCCTATTTCCCCTTGCTAAGTACAAATGTAAACCCTTGAAGTGATATAGAAGACAACCAAAGAGCTCTAAAATGTGGTAAGAAAAAGGTGAGATAAACCTATGGTCACCAAGACTTACTCTTTGTTTTCTTTAAGGGTTTTAGTTCCTGCATTAGGTCTTCGATTCATTTTGGCTTGAATTTTGGGCATAGCATGAGGTCACATGTTCAAATTCATTTTCTTGCATGTGACTATCCGGTTGTCCCAACACTAAAACATAAGCAACAAAAGAAAAAATGTATAAATTCATTTTTTATCAAAAGCAAAATGATTGTGCTCCCAAGGACACTATCAATAAACTAAAATGATAAGTCACTGAATAGGAGAAAATACTTGCAAATTATTATATATATTTATACATATGTATAACACATATATAATTCATCTATTATAAACAATTTATACCTAGAATATATAAAGAATTCTTATAACTCAATGGAATAAAAGATATATAAGCCAATATAAAAATGAGAAAAGGGTTGGAACAGACTTTCTCCAAAGATATATGATGGCTAATAAACACATAAAAAGATTATCAAAATTACTAGTCATTAAGGAAATTCAAATTACAATTGCAATTAGATATCACTTCATACTCCATAGAATGACTAGAATCAAAAGCCAGACACAATAGTCAGTGTTGATAAGAAAATGGAGAAATTAGAACCCTCATAACTGTTGGTATGATGCAAAATGTTACAGCCATTTTGAAAGACACTCTGATAGTTCCAAACAAAAGGAAACATAGTGTTACCCTTTGACACAGCAATTCTATTTGGTACATATTCAAGAGAAATTAAAACATTTGTTCACACAAAAACTTGTACGTGACCACTCATAGCTGCATCATTCACAATAGCCAAATACTGACAACACCCAAATGGCTATCAACTGATGAATGGATAAATAAAACATGGTATATTTACACAATAATATTATTCAGCTATAAACTGAAGTACTGATAATAGGCTTTAGAATGGATCAACCTTAACCACATTCTGCTAAGTAAAAGAAATAAGGCACTGGCTGGTAGCATAGGTGGTTAAGGCACCAGCCTGCGAACCCAAAGGTCTCTAGTTCGATTCCCCAGCCAGGGCACATAACCAGGTTGCAAATCAGGTTTCCAGTCAGGTCTGTGGCTGGAGGCAGGTGAAATGCAACCATACATTGATGTTTCTCTCCCTCTCTGCCTCTCTCCCTTCCCCTCTTTCTAAAAATAATGAAATTTAAAATCCTAAAAAAAAAAAGCAAACCATAGTTAAAAAAAAAAAAGGAAATATATCACAAAAGATCATATACTATATAATTCTATTCATATAAAATGTCCAGAAGGCAAGTCTGTAGAGACAGAAAGTAGATAACTGAGTGATTTGCTAGAACGCCGGGGGAGGTAGAAGGGAATAAAGGAATCAAGGGGTGATGGCTGAAGGGTAAAGAATTTTCTTCTGAAGCAAAGAGAATATTCTAGAATTGATTATGGTGATGTTTGCAGAAGATTATTAATACAATAAAAACTATTGTGTTGTACACTTTGAGTGAATTGTATAGCATATGGATTATATCTCAGTAAAACTGTTACCAAAAAAGCAGGAGTAGTTATATTAATATCTAATAAAGTTGATTTCAGAAAAAAATACATTATAGTATAGAGGAGTATTATATTACAGCAATAGAAAGAAAAAAACCAATCCATCAGGAAAATATATTTATCTTAAATGTGTACATATCAAACAAAAGTCTCTAAATACATGAAGCAGAAATAGAGCTGAAAGGGAAATGGACTAGTTCACAGTTATACTTGGAATGTCCCATCCTGCTCTTTGTTATTGACAGAACTAGACAGAAAATCAGCAGGGCAGTAGAAGATCTAAATGGTACAAACAACCAGCAGCATCTAATTGAAATACACAGAACACTATACCAAATAACAGCAAAACACATTTTTTTAAAGAGTTCATGAATCATTTTACCAAGATAGAACATATCCTGGACCATAAAATGAACTTCAAATTTAAATAAATTGAAATCATACAGAGTATGTTCTCTATCATAGTAGGATAAAAATAGAAGTAAGTAAATAGAAGGAAAACAGAAAAACTTCTGAACACAAGGGAAAAAATCTACTTTCATTATTCTATGATCAAAGACAAGACTCAAAAGAAATTTAAAAATATACAGAATAGAATGAAAATGGGAATAAAATGTATCAAAATATATGGGATGCAATTTGAGCAGGGCTGAAAGGCAAATTTATAGCACTAAATGTTTACATTAAAAAGAGAATGGGTCTCATGTTAGTAACCTGAGTTCCTATTGAGAAACCAGAAAAAGAAGAGCAAAATAAACCCAAAGAAAGTAGGCAGAAAGAATACAGATAGGAACAGAAATGAATGAAACTGCAAATAGCAATATAATAGATAAAATCAATGAAACAAGAAGCTGATTCTTTGAAAAAATCAGTAAAAATCAGTCTTTATTTAGTAAGACCAACAAGACTAAAAGTAGAGAAGACACAAATCCCCAGTATCAAGAATTAAATGGGGGATATCACTACAGACATTGCAGCTTTTAACATGTTGAAAAAAATGAACATTCTTTCCCTATACTTACAGAGTTCTAATAAATAACTAGTATGTGCGATACACAGTAAATAAACAGTTTAAAAAGGCAAGAAATACTTCAAGTAACATTATAACTGTGATAAAAATACCTTAGAGTAATATAACCAGGTAGTGACTTGAGATGGTGAAGCCAGGGTTGATATTTAGCTGTTAATATGTAAGCTGAGAACTAATGGACAGAAGGAGCCTTGAGAAGCTCTAGGGAGAAGAACCCTCCAGACAGCGGTGACAGCTAGTGCAAAGGCCCTGAGGCATGGGAGAGACTGGTGTGTTTGAGGATTAGAAAAAGGTAAGTGTGACTGGAGTCTAGTGAACAGGACAAACCCTAGTAGGGAGTAAGAAATGTTACCAGGGGCCAGTTCAGGTGAGACCTTCTAAGCTAAGAGAAGTGATTTGAGTTGAGACCTTATGTGAAGGGGATGTTTCCTTAAGCAAGAAAGTGGCTTGTTCTAAACCACATTTTAAACAGATGACCATGGTTACTACTGGAGAAAGATGGTGGAGGGACAAGAATGGAGGCAGATCCTGAAACACCAATTCATAAGAACCTATGCACACCTATGTTCACAGCGGCACTATTTACAATAGCCAAGTGCTGGAAACAGCCTAAGTGCCCATCAGTGGATGATTGGATCAAAAAACTTGGGTACATTTACACAATGGAATTCTATATAGCAGAAAGAAAGAAGGAACTTGTACCCTTTGCAACAACATGGATGGAACTGGAGAGTATTATGCTTAGTGAAATAAGCCAGTCAGTGAAGGAC